>JAEIFJ010002130.1:0-51620 GCA_018903435.1 Leucophenga varia | reverse complement strand
TGGCAGCTGTATTATTATATTATAAACCATTCTTATCAACATGATTTTGTATTAAAAACTCGATTTCTGTGCTTACAGATGAATGACATGTCGACTTTGAGCTGGTCGACGCGTATCAAAGCATTCTGCGCTTGTTTTATCATTGGCATTTTACTATCGATTCTCGGCTCTGTAGCACTCTTTCTACATCGCGGTATTGTGGTTTTTGCCATTTTTTATACGCTTGGCAATATTGTCTCATTGGCGAGGTGATGCAATTTGAACACATTTGAAATATGAGATTTTTGTTTAAAAATTTATTTAAATCTTTACATTTGTAGTACATGTTTCCTAATGGGTCCATTTAAACAAGTCAAGAAAATGTTTGCTGCAACACGTCTTATTGGTAAAAAATTTACAAATGGCAAAGGGTGCTACTTATATTTTGAGAATAACCAAAATTTAGTTATCTGAGATACTTTTTTTTTTTTTTTTTTAATTTTTGACTTCATACTTAAATTATAAGTTAAAATTTTCCATGCAGACATAGTGTGAGGAGTCGTCGTAGATCCCATAAAGTATTTCTATGCATCTTTTTCGTTCAAGATATAAAGATATTAAGCTGAAATATGGATCTTAAGCTTTTCTCGACAACGACAAAGTTAAGTTCGAAAATGAAAGTGCCATACTCATTATACCCTGTACCCAAAGGGAAAAAGGGTATATTAAGTATGTGCGAATGTATGATCAGCATTGGACGGGAAGTCGAACTAGCTATGTCTGTCCGTCCGTCCTGCTGTCTGCCGTATGAGAGAGATTATTTCTGAGACTATAAGAGATAGGGCTACCATATTTGAAACAAAGACTCTCCTGAGCCGTAAAATTTTGGGTTTTGGCATAAAAATTTCGTTGTTTTTCATTTAGGAAGTTCAAATTAAGTATAAATTATGTCTATGATAGTCCCAGTAAAATATTCCAATATGGGTAGGACCAACAAAATTTTAGGTATAGCCCCATACAAACTTATCCCAAAATTTTGAGTTTTTGGATAAAAACGTCATTGTTTCTTATTCAAGGAAGTCTTAATTTGATATAAATTATGTCTATGATAGTCCCAATAAAATATCGTAATATGGGTGGGATCAACCAAATTTTAGGTATAGCCCCCATACAAATGTACCTCAAAATTTTGTGTTTTTGCACAAAAACGTCATTGTTTCTTATTCTAGGAAGTCTAAATTTAGTATAAATTATGCCTAGGATAGTCCCAACGAAATACACTAATATTGGTAGGTCCAACAAAATTTTAAGTACAGTTCCCATACAAAGTTTTTGTATGAAAATTCAATTCAATAAGGTATGGTAGTAGAATAGAACCGCTCTTAAGGTTCATAAAGATTAGATACAGGTTATCTTGCATTCGAGCATACTCGACTTCAGCGTTCTTTCTTGTTTTTAGGTGTAGCCACCATACAAACTTACCGTCCATTTTTGAATTTTGTGAATATAAGAAAATAAGTATTATTTATGAATGTATTCACTTCAAAATGGGTAAAAAACATTTCTAACACCATCGTATGTACACACCACCGATATAACAACTATCGGGTCACTAAAACATACAGGCTCCATATAAACTCAATTTTTTTTTTGTTTTAATTCAATAAATCAATGATAAATGCTCATGTGGTCAAAACGTTCCTTCATACTTTGCCATGTTAGTGTGCCAACGATTTAAATTCTCAAAATATAAGTAGCATCGTTTCTATTTTTTTCATAAATATAAATTCGTAATCAATTCATAATTGTCGATAAAACTGCTTATAGCTACCTGCATTGTTCTTGTATCAATTGTGATGACTTTTATTGCTGCTATGGTTCTGCACAAAGCTGGACTAACTTTAATATTTATCATCATACAATCTCTTGCTATGACTTGGTATTCACTCTCATATATACCCTACGCACGTGATGCAGTTAAGAAAACTGTATCCGCTTGCTTTGATGTTTAGTAATTATTATTATTTTCATATGAACACATATCTTTTTGTATTATTTGTATTATTATTTTTTCATTTGTAATGCTCTCTTTAAAAAATTCAGTTCAAGAAAAAGAAACTTTTTGTGCCAAAAAAAAAGAAACTAAAATAAATTGTGTTATAATTTTCATATATTTTCTAATGATTCAATTCAATAGCAAGTATATTTTTATTTCAAATAAGTCTACCAACAAATGAAACAAAAAAAATGTTCAAGTAATTTCACTTTCCCAACATTTTTTTTTAAAAATAAAAATATACTTGTTGCAATTGAATAAAATTATTAGAAAAATAAAAACTATAATAAAATTTATTTTACCATTCCTTCATTGTTTTTTTTTTTTTATTTTTGCATAAATATGTTTTTTTTTCTTAAACTAAACTTTTCAAGTGAGTAGTATGCCTAAAGCTATTATTATGTATTAAAAAATTATTCTAAAAGAAAAACAAAAAATATATTTTTTTTGATTTTCATAAAATTGACTTTAATTCTAAACTTAAATAATTTAGTGCCTCGAAAAAAAGAAAAAAATTGTACTTCAGAAATAGTCATATGTATTTTTGTATTATGCTAATATTAGATTTAATTAAATTTTATTATAATAATTAAAAACAAAATTATACAAATTTCAATTATAAATAATTTTATTTATTTATTTATTTTTTTTTAAAACAACAAAAACTATAACCAACTTAAAGCCATTTTTCTTAACTTTTTCTTAAAAAAAAAAAAAAAAAACTTTGAAACATGTTCACATATTTTATTTCATAATATATGAAATATTTAAAGAAAATTATGCTTAATTTACTAAATAAACCGCAGTTTCGGTGTTTTTTGGTTTCTTTTTGTTTTTGTTTCATATCAAATTATCTAGACTAGCAATAACTACTTCTTATATATAATATACAAAATGCGTTTATATACACAGATGAGCTTATGTTGTAATAATGAAGAATTACATACAAATATATTTTGTTATATTTTCTATTTTTTGTTCGACTAATTCATATTTTACTCCGTTTCAATTATTACACAATGCATTTTATATAAGTTTTGTTCGCTAGACTAAAATTAATTTGTCTTTTTCTTCTTTTTTACTTAACAATTTCATTAATTCAAAATCAAAAAAGAAATTAAATATGTAAATTACAGTCCTTTGAGGGTAGTTCATTAAAAAATATACATATTAAATTGTACAGTCTGTAACTTAAATAACTTCTTTCAGCAAAAAACGTTCGCAAATGAGATGATTCCTTTTAGTTGACTTTTTGCTGGGACTGTTTCTTTTTGGAGATCCCTTGCCTAAAAATAAAAAAAAATTGTATCAATACCAACAATATGCTATAATATTAAATCAGAGGTGGGCACACCCTATTTAAAATGTAAATAATCTTAGACATCATGCATTTTTATACACATATGGTGTTTTTTGTGCCCACACCTCTGTATTAAATATATTTACATTAAATTACAAAATCGTATATAAATCTAGAAAAATTAATTGGAATGCATGCACAAAAATTTAATTAAAACAAACTTAATTCGACACAGACCTTTTGCTGCACGAGTTAGTAAATTATTGTCACTTCGCTATGGGAAAATGCATTATTTAACTTATTTGTATGTAGCATCGCTAGCGCTAGTTAAACTATTTTGATTTTAATATCATATGGCGTGCTCTCGACATCGATGTGCTTACTAATGGTTTTATTTAGTTTTCCTTGTGCATGTGCTAAAATCTTTGGATGCACATAATAGATGGGTCCTACATTTCATAATTATTATTTTTGTATGATGCATTTAATTATTGTATAATTATTATTTTTTAACAAGCAAGCAAAGAAAGTAAAAAAGAAATGGCGAGAGGTTAAGATAAATATTGGATACACATTAATATTTCTGCAGTGCTGCTGCTAAATTGCGCAAAAATACGCATAACAAAAACTAAAAACTTTCAACTAAAAAAAAAAGTACATAATTCTTGTGCTGCATACCTTTCGATTCGCTGTTTGCTGCTGCTGCTGTGTCTTTACACTTTTTGTGTGGCGATGCTGTAGAATTCAGTTTGCCTTTACGTTGCTGTAAAAACAAGAATATTAATTTAATTTTTATAAAACTATATTTTTTTTTTAATTCGTTTTACCTGCCACAATACGCAGAAATAAACAAATGCCACGGATATAATCACTTGCACTGTCAGCCAGATAATAATGTTGATTGCCTGTGTACGCTCGAACAGATCCTTGCCATTTTTAATGCACAGTATAGCTTCGGAAACCATAATAGCGCCATAGACCCAACATTGTGTACCAACGCGTTTGCAGCGTGTATCCGTGCAATATACATAATATTGGCTAAAATTAATATAGAAATTATTTTTTTAAGAAAAAATCAAAAACGTTTAATTACATACCGCACAGAAGGCGCTACAAACAATCCAATAAATATCAGACGTCCAACGACAACCATATGATCTGGTGGCATTTCGAAAATGTGTTTCAAAAAAGAACGTATTAAGTTCGGTAACCTGCCAGAATATAACCAATTGTATCACTGCAGCAAAACGCATTGCTGTAGATTTCGGATCTAACCAGCGTATGGCAGACCAACTTTCTGGTGTGAATTGCAGCATAGCACGCTTGATTTTACCAGTTGTTGTTGATATATCCTTAATGCTTGCCCATTTGTATTCACGCATTTCGAGTATTTTGCAGATTTTCAAACCAACCCATATACCAAGGCCATTACATATGATGACGTCGAGTATAATGGCATCCCACCAGCATTCAATGAAATTTGGCAATAAATGTGCAAAGGTGATCTCCGTGATTTCCCACATAACCGAAATAGCCCAAAGTATGCCCATATGACGTATGAGTATTGCTTTAAATGCCCAGCCAAGAAAATGACCCCATGCAAAAACATCCAAATGTCCTTTTACACGTTCCCATGAGACATCTGAACAATTGACGCCATATTCCTGCATATAAATGTTTAAAAATATATATTTATTAACAAGTCAAATATGTTGCTTAAGAATAGTTTACCTTTTCCATATCTATATGAAAATTTTTTAACTTGGGATCAAGCCAGTAAAGAATATTTTGTATCGTCTTGTAATTCTGAAACATGAGAAATTGCAACGCCATCAGATATAGCACAGAACAACCGAATAGTATTCGCCAAACTGCCGGATGTGGACGAGTAAATGGACCATTTGGAAATGCGAGCACAGATACAATTAGGAAAAAGAACACCACGCATAAAATTCCAGCCCAAAGATTGTCCTCATAGTTTGCTTCATCTCTGTTGAATATATATAATACAAAGGTTTATTAAAATCTTTCAATTTTTTTTCGCATATTTTTGCAAAAAGTTGGATGTCAGAATCAAACAAAAACAAGTAAAAACGTTAACTTCGGTGGAACCGAAGCTTAAATACCCGTCACACGAATCTTTGAATAGTTTTGTGTGATCATCAGTGGCTTATTAAATTATTACTTTTTCATACATTTGTTCGAAAATAATAGATAAGTTTGTGTGGGGACTATAGCTAAAAATAGGCGTGGCACCTTGGTTTTGTTATTGGATATCATTAGAAGTGTTTTTACATAAATTTGAGTGAATAGTCTCATAAATAATACCTATTTTTATACAAAAATTCGAAAACGGTCGTTAAATTTGTATTGGGGCTATAGTTAAAAATGGGCGTGGCAGCTTGGATTTGACATGGGATGACATTAAAAGTATTTTTACCCAACTTGGTGCGACTACATTCATAAATAATAGCTATTTTCATATAAAATTCGAAAATGGGCGGTAAGTTTGTATGGGGGCTGTATCTAAAAATGGGCGTGGCAGCTTGGTTTTGATACTGGATGACATTAGAAGTATTTTTATCTAACTTCGAGGAGTGACATTCATAAATAATTGCTATTTTCATACAAAAAATCCAAAAAAAAGGTTAATTTGTATGGGGGCTACACCTTAAAATGGGCGTGGCACTTTGATTTTAACACTTGAACTGCTTAGGACTGAGAAAAGCTTAAGTTCCGAGTTGCAGTTCAATATCTTTAAAACTGAGCGAATGAATCGCATAAATACAGACAGACAGACGGACAGACAGACAGACGGACATGGCTAGATCGACTCGTCTCGTCGTGCTGATCAAGAATATATATACTTTATAGGGTCTAAGATGTCTCCTTTAATGCGTTACAAACTTTCTGACAAAATGAATATACCCTCCACACTGTGTGTGACGGGTATAAAAAAATATAATCATTTGAAGGGAGTAAATTAATTTAAAATGCTTATAACGCTTCGATACGCAGCAAATAAGTAAGTGTTACTTTACTAGGCTAATCTAGGAGGTCGATATCAGGACTAACAAAAAGCGCAGCAAAGGACCTTATAAAAAACTAAGCTCATTAAAGAAATTTTATTTTAAAAAATCCTATTTTATATAAAAAAATAAATAAATATCTTGTAAGAAATAATTATGTTGCTATTTACTTTTGATTCCAATCCAATAATGATAAACCTGAACTTGGAACTTTACTGTCGAAGAACTAAAATACGCTGGGTCGATAGATTTTAACATGGTTCGCTTATTATTGTCGGATTTAACTCATAAAACATACGTTTTAATCGTAATTGTTAGTAATTTATGAATCTTTATACTATATAGATGCAGCTTTCAAACAAAATGGTGTAACCAAACAAAATTAAAGTTGCAAAATTTGGAAAAAATAGACATATAGGATCGGAAATATCATAACATTATGTATACTGTTTGAAAGGTCTAAGTTTTTTTCTTTCTTAAACAAAATTCAAATCAGTTTGTAATTAACTGAACTATACCTCAATAGCTACTATAAGATTTCCGAGCTATCTCGTTTTGTGTCGTACAGTGTAATGGACAAACGGGTTTTCTCTGACTAAAAACTTAGGATAAAAATTAATGGTTTCTGAGAGAAATGTAAACAAGACTACTGGCAACATTTTAGTTGTAAAGATATTGACCTGAAATTCGAAAGTTACGCTCTTCTCAGTCCTAAGCAGTTAAAGTGTTAAAATCAAAGTGTCACGCCCATTTTAAGGTATAACTCTCATACAAACTTACCGTTTTTTTTTTTTTTTTTTTTAATTTTTGTATGAAAGTACTATAGCTAATATTTATAAATAGGGTTTCCAATTAGGGTGAAAACACTTTTGTCATTCTATGTATACTCTACTGATATTTTAAGGATCAGCTCACTATAACATATAGCCCCCATACTAAGTCAGCACCCATTTTCAATTTTTATATCCTGTACCCAAAGGACAAAAGGGTATATTAAGTTTGTGCGAATGTATGTAACAGACAGGAGGCTAAAAGTATATATACTCTTGATCAGCATTGGAAGGGAAGTCGAACTAGCTATGTCTGTCTGTTCGTCCGTCTGTCCTGCTGTCTGCCGTATGAGAGAGATTAACTTGGAGACTAAAAGAGATAGGGCCACCATATTTGAAACTTAAGACTCTCCTGAGTCAAGTATTTACTTGCAAACGGTTTTTCTCTAGACCCATTTTAAGGGGTACCCCCATACAAATGTACCCCAAAATTTTGGGTTTTTGCATAAAAACGTCATTGTTTTTTATTCTAGGAAGTTCAAATTTAGTATAAATTATGTCTATGATAGTACCAATAAAATATACCAATAAAATATCCCATACAAGTGTACCCCACAATTTTGTGTTTTTGCCCAAAAACGTCATTGTTACTTATTTTAGGAAGTGTAAATTTGGTATAAATTATGCTTAGGATAGTTCGAACAAAATTTAAAATTTAAAATAAATAAATATTGGGTGCAGGGTATCTTGCAGTCGAGCATATTCGACTTCAGCGTTCTTTCTTTTTTTTTCAAGAAAATGTTTATTAATTTGTCCTTATGTTGAAATTTGACCCCATAAGTTGTCTCCTTGTTTAAATTAATTTTAATTCGAAAAAAGTTATTTCACAATAATACAAAAATTTCCTATATAAACGTTCAATATATTCTGAAAGCGTGCTAAATGATAAACCTGCCTTAACCTTATACTTTGTTTTTTGTTTTTTTGATAACGACGTAAATTACTTTGATTTCAATAAGCTTCAGCTTATCAGTGTGTTGTGATGTCACAGATGACTAAATCCACGCTGTTAATGAACCTTAGACGTGATAAAATATACTCGTGTGGGAATCGGATGATAGCCGGTTGCAAAATGAAAACAAACTGATCTTTAAACCCTTTCGATTTGAAAAAATAAAATATAAAAAAAAAACTCTTCAATAGACTGACACAGCAATAGATCTTCATGAAATATCGCGTGTTTGCTTTGTTGCTGGCAAACTACCAAAACATTCGATAGGAACACGTCAGTAATGATTTTTTAAGCAATTCTCTTAAGAAGGAGAGAACAGATAAGAGATTGAACGACCAAATTCTCAAAAATGTTCAGTAAAAAAAAAGAAACAAGCGGTTGACATTCGCGATATTGATAAGATATGAACTGGCTGACATTGATGTCTATCAAGTAGAACGGGAAGTCAAGTTGCCGAAAGTTATGCAGCAAATGCGAATCGATTCCTAATTTAATTATTTCTCTGCCTTAATTATATTGAAAACATTTTACACAAAAGGCAATTGCGATAATTAGAAGGTAAACGAAAAGCTAACAACGAACAGGAAACATACCTAGCTGCAGTGGGGTGAGTTGGGTGGCGAAAACTAAAAAAAAAAAAACAAAGCTAAACAAAAACAAAAATGGAAAATAGTAAAAAAATATAAAATAGAAATAAGCAACAAAGAATTTCTTTGCACCAATTTCAAGGACAAAAGAAATGGGTTTTTAGTTTATGGATAATTAATGGCAAATACTAACCTTACAAAGGCAAAGTACATCACTGCGAGTGCGGAAACTGCAAGCAATGTAATAGAGTGTGGTTTGTAAAAGAATTCCAATGAGATATCATCTACAGGACGTTCGTTGACAATAACAAATGTCTCGGCGACTTCTGCGTTTCTTTTTCGTCGAGCTGCAGCACTGGCATTGCTGCCACCGCTATTATCGCGCGTTTTTGTTGGTGTTGCAGGTGCACTGGCCGCTCCGGATTTGAATGATGCCGCTGGCTGCAGCAATGAGGCGCCTACTTGATCTCCGTGTGAACCATCATCTTGCGGTGGCGGCGTACCACGTGAGCTTGAACGTTTTTTCATATTATAATGGATTTTTTTTATTGTTTTGGCTAAACAGAACAAGTGTCCGCCGTTGTTGTAAATTTGTTGTTGCGAACCGGTGGCGTGTATGAAACGTGAGCGGAATATTTGTTGCTTATTAGAGAAATAAAGCAGCGCGGGCAGGCGGATTGCGCAACATTCAATTAGAATTTAACCAGAAAGCGAATTTGTAATGATTTGGTTATAAAAACTTTGTATACGCATTTACGCGTTTTTTTAATTTGTTTGTTCTTTGGTTTTGGTGGTACTATTTTTCAGTCAGGTTTCGCGTGAAATTTTAATAATAATAAAAGTATAACTATGACATTTTTTCGTTAAACGCGAACGGTGCCGAATCCGCTGAAAGTGTTGTTGTGTTGTCGTGTGTGACAAGAGAGTGAAAAAGAGTAAAAGCACTAAAAATACCAGTTTATTTTTATGCTTAGCGGCTAATTCGAATTAAATAAAAAAAATTTAAAAAAATGATAAGTATTAAAAAGATTATTGTTCCGAATAATTGGAAATTTTTCTATAAAATAATAAGAAAAAATAAATATATATTTTTTATGCCATCCCAATTAGCATCGAGTTGAAAACGAGTAAAAATAACCATGTTCGAGAAAAAATTAATGAAAGGTTTGTTAAAATTTATTAAAAGTTCATAAAAATAAAATAAAGATTTGTAACGGTTGTATACTTGAGACATGCAATTGATAGATTCTTGATTCGATTTTAAACGTAAACGTTCTCGCTCAAAAGTAAGCAGTCACCCGAAAGCAGAAAAGTCGATGTTACAAAATATTTTGCTGGTTCAAAGTAGAATCTTAGAAAATGAATAATAATAGTATTATAAAATGCCGACTTTTAAAAATGAGATCGCCTCAAGAAGATTTTAGACTTATATAGAACGTTTTCGTGCTTATGCGTTAATTTGACATTTATAAAATCGAGTAAGTACGTCAGTATTAAGGGCGTTTTTTGGTTCGAGAAAAATTTTTTTTTGATTTTTTTTTTTTTTTTTTTTTTTTTATATAGCTTGAATATTTGAGAATATCGCTTTAAAAGGATTTTTGAAATTTGAAATCCTTTAGAAGATATTGTCAAAACTTTAAAACTGCTTACTTATATTTTCGATTTCTATAAAAATTTCATTAAAAAAATCGGTTTCTTACCAAATTTTTGTTTTGTTTTTTTTTTTTTTTTTAAATTACGTTTTTTTTTACCATTTTGAGTCACTTATCTCCGGTTCTACTGAACCGATTTTAATGAAACCAAGTGCAATCAACGAGAACTTATTGAACACCCTCGAAAAAAAAAATGTTTTTTATTATCTTCAATTAAATTGTAATTGAATAAAAAAAAACTCCAATCAAATATGTCTTTTCCTTTTCAAATGAGATTTTTTTCTAGTTAACGATCGAAGGTTTTTTTTTTTTTTATACAAAACTTTTTTTTTAGAGCTGAAAAATTATAATATTTTGAGATCTTTTAACATTTTCAACTTTATTTTCATTTAAATTAAAGCTTAAATTGTGTACTTTTCAAATAAATTGGTTCGTTTTTGAAAAAAGTTAATCAAATTAAATACATAAAAAAGTCTTTTTTAGCCATACAACCAGGACTGCCCCTCAAAATATTTTTAAATGCCTAAGCTGTGCATAAAAACAAAAACTTGAATTTAACGGAAAATCTTTTTATAAAGTTAGATCTGGCAACAATATTCCAATTGGCAATTATAATTTGGGTATTTTCGCATTTATGGAAAACGGGCACACTTATCTATCGTGATGTGTTGTTCGTAGAGCGTAAATGTAAAATATTTTAAAAATTTTTAGTAAAACTGTGATTTTGACTACCGACGACGAGTGACGTGTCTGCACTACGCCAACGGGCTAACAACGTCAAATAATTAAACAAGGCGCAGTTTCAAACAATCTTGTATATTCGTGAAAGATTGCAAAGTGTCAACGTTGCCGTGTGGCTCAAGGTGATATCATATCGACCGGCACGCACACACATACATCACAAGTCGCTGCACACAACGACCCGCTCCGCCCTGCCTAATAATAATATCTGCCAGTGTCGCACACAACACAGACATGGAGTCGCAACAAACGTCCCCTGGTTGGGATTTGTACGATGATATGAATATGTACATCACATCGGAAAGCTTTATTATAGAGCCAAATGGCAAGGACGAGTTATTGATTATTGGTCGCATTGACAAAACGATAAAGGTGCAACCAAAAACAACGCAACTTGTTAATCATGTGCCGACGCGTCGTATCTGTGGTGTTCTTGGTGCCATACACTTACTGAACTGTGACTATCTGCTGGTGGCGACGCACCGTCTTTTCGTTGGCGTTCTTAACAATGCAATCGTCTGGCGTCTGGCCGGATACGACATTATACCCTACATTCCAAATGCTATACATCGCAGAGACAACAATACATATTTGCAATTGCTGCGCAAAACACTTGACACACATTACTATTACTTCTCGTACTGGTATGATCTGACGCATACGCTGCAGCGCCAGCATCGTATGTCACCAACACAAGTGGCTAAAGAGGGTTTGTTCAAGCGCGCTGACCAGCGTTTTGTTTGGAATGGAAGTCTACTCAATAATTTTAACTGTCCACAAATGCATCGGTTTCAATTACCACTTATACTGGGCTTTGTATCCATTAAACAAGTCTCTATTAACGGTCAAACCTTCTTCTGGAGCATTATATCACGACGTTCCGTGGAACGTGCTGGTACACGGCTTTTCTGTCGCGGTATTGACGAACAGGGTCATGTTGCAAATTACGTTGAAACGGAGCAAATTGTCGAGTTCAATGGACAGCGTATGTCTTTCGTGCAGACACGCGGCAGCATGCCCTTCTATTGGCATCAATTGCCCAATCTTAAATACAAGCCAAAACCGGAGATTGTACCAGGAAAAGATCATTTAGGCGCTTGTACGCAACACTTCCAGTCACAAATTGAACTGTACGGGCGACAGGTGCTTGTCAATTTGGTTGATCAGAAAGGCGCCGAGGGACAGCTTGAAACAACGTATCGCTATTTGGTGCGTGAAATGGGCAATTCACAGGTGCGCTATGAGGCGTTTGACTTTCATACGGAGTGCAAAAAAATGCGTTATGATCGTCTGTCCATACTGATCGATCGTTTAGCGCACGAACAGGATGAGTTTGGTTCATTTCATGCGCGCGACAATGGTGCGCTGATTTCAACACAAACTGGTGTCTTCCGCACGAACTGCATCGATTGTCTTGATCGAACGAACGTTGTGCAAAGCATGCTTGCACGTCGCGCACTTTGTGGTGCGTTACAAAAATTGGGCATACTGCATCCAAATCAACAAATTGAATCTGCTTCATCAGATTTCGAGTCGACATTCAAGGGTACGTGGGCAGATAACGCAGATCTTATATCATTGCAGTATTCCGGCACAGGTGCCTTAAAGACAGATTTTACGCGCACAGGTAAACGCACCAAGGCTGGACTTATACAAGATGGCAAGAATAGCATGAAACGTTATTTTTTGAACAATTTTTCCGATGGTAAACGACAAGATGGCATGGATCTTTTCTTGGGCATCTATAATGTCGATGATGGTGAGGGTCAAGTGCATCCATCACCACTGGTTACGAAGCGTGGCTGGCGTTACAATACCTTCCCTTCGATTCTTGCATTCGCCGTGACAATGTTCCTTATAACTGTCGCTTTCCCTTACGAATTCAATACGGAAAATCTACTGTTTATGCTATTCTGGGGCGCTATGATTGCTGTTAGTGCCACAGGTATACTACACTATGGAGTGGAGTTTGTGCAATGGCCACGGCTTTTTCCCCCCATCAAGTTTAGCGCCTGACATTAGTGAAGTCTAAGCAATGGATGGGATACACACACCTATTAGCCAATTCAATACATTCAAATCGTTCGACGATCGCATCATAACAAAAATTCTTCGGCAGGCACTTTTCAATCAAATTAAAAATAGAATAGAAAAATGATAAATTAGTATTTTTGCTTACATTTCTTTCAAATTTAAAGTTATATATTTAAAACTATTGTAGTTTGTGCTTTAAAAATGTCATTTTATTACTTATTTATTGCAACTATGTAAAGTATGTAGTTTTATTTGTTCTTGTTTATAATTGTGTTGCAGTTTAATTATGAAAAATACAGTAAGACAAAAGCAGCAAAGCACATCTGAGTTAATTCCTTTATTTAAATTAATAGTGAAGATTAAAGCTTATCAATTGCATCGATAAACGATTTTAAATTATAACGAAAAATTTACAAAAAACATATAATTTAGTAGCTCAATAATTTATACCTTAAGTGAGTATACATATTTTTATTACAATAATAAAAAAGATTTTAAAGAAAATTTCAAAAGTACAAGAGACTTCATTTTGAATTTTAAATCCATTTACTAACCACCCGGACGGCACAGGACATGGAGGTACTGCTATTATAATCAGGAACAATCTGAGGCACAATCTGATAGAAGACTACTAACTTAATCATAATCATCATTAGAAAAAGCTGTTCATCAGTCGACCCCACATTGTCCCACGCTAAATGTAGTATCATTTACAATTCGACATCTTATAAAAGAAAAACGAAATCTAAAGAAAAACTGGCAACTAACTAGATCACCGGAAGCAAAAAAGAAATTTAACAGAGCAACGAAAACCTTAAAAGAACATCTTAAAAATATTAAAAATGGCCAAATTAATTACTTACTACAAAACTTGACTCCAACATGCAGTTCGGACTATTCTCTATGGAAACAGACTAAGAAATTGCTAAATAAGACAGAGCATCAACCTCCATTAAAAAATAACGATGGCTCTTGGACCAAAACAAATCTTGAAAAAGCCAATAATTTTGCTGACAATTATGAAAGTGTATTCACTGAGTCTACCTCCAACTCAGGAGGTTTACAAGCCAGTCCACTTAGAGGCTTAGAATATTCATCTATAAAATTTGCCTCCTTTAACGAAAGACGAGGCTGAATAACAAATCAAGTTAATGGACGACTGCTGAAACAGGCTCCAGACCTAGTAATAAAATATATTCGAAATTTATTTAATGTAATATTCAGACTTAATTACTTTCCAAAGGCTTGGAAAGTTGCGGAAGTAATTGCTATCCCAAAATCAGGTAAAGATGCAGCACTTGCATCTTCATATAGGCCAATTAGCTTGCTTCCGATACTGTCCAAAATATTTGAAAAAAATTTTTCGTTCCAGACAAATTCCCATATTGAAAGATAGGAGTACAATACCAGACCATCAATTTGGCTTCCACCGGAATCACTCAACTGTACAACAAGTCCATAGAGTTACAAATAAAATCCTAAGCGACATCGACGACTAGAAGTTCTGTATAGGAGTGTTCCTAGACGTAGAAAAGGCATTCGATAAGGTCTGGCATGAAGGCCTAATTTTAAAGCTCTTCAAGTGGTTTCCAAAAAACTTAGCTCAAATTCTTACAAGCTTTATCAAAAACAGAGTATTCTTTGTGAGGTACAAAGACGAAACTTTTACTCTTAGGCAAATAAATACAGGCGTACCTCAAGAAAGCGTGCTGGGTCCGCTTTTATACACCATTTTCACAGCAGATATGCCGACCCCATCAAAAAGCTCTTCAATGCTAGCAACTTTCGCTGATAACAGTCTTGCTAAGTGCTGATTACAATATTAACACTGCAGTAGCCACATTGCAAAGAAACTTAAACTAGACGTTAGATTGGTTTATTAAATGGAAAATTAAAATATACAACACTAAAACGGTACAAGTAATATATACTACTAAAACCAAATTTACTCCAATCCATTTAAAAATCCATGGTAATGACGTAAATATTGCAAATATAGCAAAATATCTAGGGTTATATATTGACAGCTAGCTGAATTGGAAGTACCACATTAAAAAAAAAAAACGCGATCAGATCAAGCAAAGAAGTAAAGAAATATATACTAATATACTAATCTCTATATATAAAAAAAGTCCCAAGTTTTGTTGGTGATCGATGGACGCGAAAACTACTGGACCGATTTTCACGAAATTTTGCATGTGTGTTCGTATTCACACAAGGATGGTTTAAGGCAAAAAAAATTGTAAAATGTCTTCGTAAAAGCCGAAAAATGCATATTATCTCTGTCGCGTAGCGAGCTTTGAGTGCGATTTGTGTCTTAGCTGTGTCACTGCTAAGCCAAGTGTTCTTGTCTATAATAAAACCAATCTCATCACGAATGCGGAGTGGTATATAACCAACATGGATCTACATGTAGACTTAGACATCCCAACGGTGGAAGAAGAGGTTGCAAACATAAGCAGAAAATACCAAACTAAATTAGATTTACATTCGAACAAACAAATAAAAGACCTACCCGTGTAAGAACTATTGTGTAAAAGAAGATTACAAAGGACGAGGCCTGTTGATTTAGTTTACTTTAATACACAAGTATAACGTAGTACAATAATTAATGCTCATGTTTAAATATAAACTTTTATGAATAGTCATCTAAGTTAATTTTAGCCCACCTAACTCACTTAAATCATGTACTTAAAGTCAAACTATTAATTATGTAAGACAGACGTAAAATATAATTGGGAATTTGAAAAAAAAATCCATTTAAACACAGAATTTTAAAGCAGTTTTAAGATTTTTTAAAGATCAAAGTTTTATAATTAAGTTTTATTGATTAAGAGTCCATTTTAAAACCTTTTTTTGATGTCACAAGAATAAATTATGGTCTGATCATGTTTGTTTATGCAGTCGATAATTTTAAATCAAGAATCCATTTCATTCCGTCAGGTCAGGTGTTTTATTTTTCTTGGATTTCTTTTATTGATTCTTCTCACTAACAATAACACTATGTTTAGCCAAAAAGGTACTGGGTTCTCATGAATCTATTCCCATGTATTTTGGGCCGTAGATTCCAAAAATGACCATGAACAAGTTTTCTTAAGGATCGTTCTAGAGATATCCTCAAAAAACCTGTTTTTGGAACTTTTTTTGTTATTACTATATATCTAGAAAATGGATAGTTTGAAACAGCGGCCAATTTTGGAATCTACGGCCCACAATATATGGGCATAAATCCATGAGAACCAAGAACAATCGATAAGGCACAGAGACCCTAAAATTGTATCATTGGGTTGCAGCCGGCTGGTAGGTCATTCCTGCTGAGTCGACTATGAGTGGCTTGATGAGTGAGAGATCTTGCATGTGGTTAAGAGTTAGAATCGCATTTGTATCTCTTTGAGCTCCACGAATATGCAAAATGGGCCAATAATCATTAAAAAAATCGAATAGATAGAAAGTTGCGTTCTTCATAAAAAACTTAGCCATCAAAATTGTCTTCATTTCTCCCTAGGTTTTGAGCTATGTCATTTTTATACCCGCCACACATAGTGTGAAGGGTATATTCAGTTTGTCTGAAAGTCTGTAACGCATTGAAGGAGACGTCGTAGACCCCATAAAGTATATATATTCTTGATCAGCTCGACGAGACGAATCGATCTAGCCATGTCCGTCTGTCCGTCTGTTAAAGATATAAAGATATTAAGCTGAAATTTGGAACTTAAGCTTTTCTCGACAACGACTATGTTAAGTTCGAGAATGAGAGTGCCACGCCCATCTTTAGGTATAGCCCCCATAAAAACTTACCGTTTTTTTTTTTCGATTTTTTGTAAAAAATTCTAATTATTTATGAATGTATTCGCTCCCAATTGGGTAAAAACATTTCTTTTGTCATCCAGTGTTAAAACCAAGATGCCACGCCCTCTTTTAGACATAGCCCCCATATAAACTGTCAGTTTTTTCCAATTTTTTGTATGAAAATAGTTATTATTTATGCATATATTCACTCCAATTTGGCTTAAAACACTTCTAATGTCATCCAATGTCAAATCAGATGTGCCACGCCCATTTTTTGGTATAGCCCCCATACAAACTTTCCGTCCATTTTCGAATTTTTTGTATCAAAATGGTTATTATTTATTCATGAATTTACTCCATATCGGGTTAAAACTCTTCCAATATCATGGTGCCACGCCCATTTTTAGGTGTTTCTTCCATACAAACTTACCGCCCATTTCCAGATATTTTCGAGAAATATGTTGTTATACATATCTGTATTTTTAGCTCAAAATTAAAAATTAATAATGTGTGTAAACTTGGGTGACCACCGATGATTACACATAAACTCTTTAAATATTCGTGTGACGGGTATTTAAGCTTCGGTTCTACCGAAGTTAACGTTTTTTCTTGTTTACGTAAAAATTGATTGAATTTACCTATAAATACCTTTAGACTAAAATAAGGTTCGAGAAGAATGGTTATAGTTCAAATTGTAAAAGAATCGAAAATTTTTATCGATTTAATACGATTTTTTTATCGTTACCGCGAATGTAAACTGGTCATAAGATTTCTCCTGTCAAAATTTTTTATTTGTCTTATAAACATTGACCAAACGTTCAGGCATTCAAATTGCTAATTTCAAACTTTAGTGAAAATTTCAAAATTAAGTAACATTTTTAAAATCGGTTTAAACTAACAGAAAAAAAAAAAATAAATTTTAAATTTTGAAAAATTTGAATTTCATTTGGATTGAGTAAATCTGATAGTCATAGACATTTTATTCAAAGTTGTCGTTACGGCCTTTGTCAAATAATTTTATCAGTTTCGTTTAAACCCATTACTAGTTTAAAACCTTTTCCAAAAAACAAAACAAAATTTTTCTTCCTGTACGCTATTTTTACAAAATTTAAAAATGGCGCAAAATTTTCTGTACATGTTCGAGTTCGTGGTTGACGATTTGCTGATCACGCGACAGAATCTATGTGCGCCCGAGGAGTACCCAACCTGCTGTGAAATTTCATTTCGGTCTAGTGTCTTTGTGTCGATATGCGATCGTGAATACGGACGTTGTGCCGATCCCTGTCAGCAGAAGTGCGGCAAGTGCTGTCTCTTCTCGTTGGAACAACCCGTATCGGACAAGGACCGCGTGCACATTCATGTGTACAAAAAGAAGACGGACCGTTGTAAGTTCTTAATCGGGATTGCTGAGCTGGCGGTCAAGCCTATCTTTGATCGTGTCAATGAGAATTTTAATGCCGAGAATCCAAATTGGGAACGCATCCTGGAGCGACACTTGAACAATTTACCCGATATAAAATCGCCGCCGAAAAATAATGTTCTCGATTGTTATACACGTGGCCTGGACCGTCGGGAACAATTATGCCCTACATCGGAACTCTCGAAGCGGCTATTGCCTCTCTTTAATTTGGGTAAGATTCAAACGGGTAATATTGTTCTTATCATGAGACTAGTCTGTAACGGACCGGCTATTGTTGCGACGTTCCCATTCGCGCGCATGTGTTCACGTAATCCCAAAAGCCCTGATCAAAAGATGAAGGATTGTACGCCGCGACCGCCATGTCCTGGAATGGGGGCGGTGCACAGCAAGCTTCGTCAAACGGTCAAGGTTCGTGTCCACCTTGTCCGAGTAAACCGGGTGGCAGTAAAGGTCGCGGTAATTGTGGCCAGAGTGGTGGGCAAATGGGAAATTTGTGTGTGCAAGAGGATCCCTGTGAGAAGGATGATACGGAAAATACGCCCAAGTGCCTGCGTTATTTTGCCTGCAACATAGACAAAATGTGCCCGTGTGATACATGTGAGGATGAATTTGAGCGATGTGGTAAGTTGACAACTCTATGAAAAAAATATATAAAATATCGATGGATTTTTTTTTCGTTTTTTTTATTATTTTGAAACAGATGAACAAAATAAACCTAAAGGCAAATCGGGTAAGGGTGGCAAAAATGGTGGTAAGACATGCTGCGGTAGTGGCAAACGTTGTAACGGTGGTCGCCAAAGCGGTGGAGCTGGTGGTGGTGGTCGTGGTCGTCAAAGTTGGAGCGGCCCGGGTACTGGTGGTGCTCGTCGTCAAAGTGGTGGCGGCTTGGGTCGTCAGACTGGAGGCGGTTGTGCTTGCTGTATGGAGTTAGAGCAATGCAGTCCTTGTAATCCTTGCAATCCATGTGACCCTGATGCCGACGATCCATGTGATGACGGAGCAGGTGCTGGATGCTCTTGTGAGGAGTGTGCACAGGAAGGTTAGTACAAATTTACTCTATAATTATTCGTGTAGCAGCGTTGACTATGGATCGTACCCTTTTGTGTTGCAAACTTGCATTAATGTTCCGTATTGCTTTTTATTTATGTCTGGTAAATTACAAACTGGGGAGAGTTTCACAAGATTTTGTTGGCAAGCAAAGAAATAATGAATTTTCTGCTCAAACCAAAGCATTACGGTTATTTTAATTCAATATATTGAAAAAAAGACAGCTCATACCGAACCGATTTTTTTAATCTGTTCAAACTAAAATGATGATTATCCGAAAACCCGTTTTTTAATTGACACAATTTTCGGGAATTCATAGTTGCGACTCTCACATGACTTGATTGAAGAAATCTTTGCAGTAGTTCAATCATTAATACTTCTAAGTTCGTCCAACTGAGATAGATTTGGCTGAGGGGAAATCTCATATTCCCTAAAAGACTAGCACATAACTGCCATTTCGCTACCACTATTCGATCAAAGTGAGGAACACAGAAAGTTTTCTAACGTTTCTGGAGAGTCCTCTTCCTTACAACTTCTGCAGGTTCTGTTGAAAGAGATTTGTTTCCCGATGGGCCAATGCCCCGTAACGGCAGCTGTTAGTCTTGCTAGGTCTTTACGGGAGTTTAATGGTACTTTTCTGCAACGTTTAAGGTCAATCATTGGCCAAATAAGCTTAATTTTTCTACAGCTGTTCAGATTTTGCAATATATTGTCGCAATCTTTCTGAAAATATTTGAGATGTTTGGGTAAACTACTAAATATAGAAAATTATAAATTTGTCAGGTCTTTCGGGCCATTTGAAACGTCAGAGGAGAATAGCTGTAGATCAAAATTTAGGAGAGATACAAAGCTATGTTTTTCATATAAGTTAAAAATAAAACATTGTTGTTCTCCTCAAACCTTTCAAATTGTCCAATACTCCAGGTACTAACAGAATAAGTGAATAGTAACCTTTCAAAGTTGTAATTTGAAGCAAATTTTTTGTGGTTAGAGCTTGACCATTAAAAAATATCTGCCCAATATGATTTTCAAAAATTCGAAATATTTGGAGAGAATATCCTACTTTAAAAGTGAATCAATAAACAAACTGGATACTTTAAATTGTAAGGTTCTATTAGATCTCAATCATACGAGAATATTTGAGGATCTGAATATCTCCAGGATTTAATTTAATACTATTTGTTATAAATTTTTTTTTTTTTGTCAACCATGAATGCTTTGGTATGATTGAATGCTTTTTTGTATGCACACAAAAAAAAAAAAAAAGGAAACAAAAATGTTTATTTTACAAGTTACCCAAACGGGTGCGATTCATTTTCTTTGCATTTGAAGATGAGCGCTGATCTCTCCCATTCCTATATTTCATTTCTTCTTTATAGCGAGATCGAGGGCTATACGGAAAATGCGCTATTTACTTAGAAAATATAAAATACAAATCGATTAAATTTTGAAACTATTCTATATTTTATGGCTAATCTAAGAAAAGGACTAGTAAAATTATATTTTAATACAAAAAAAATAATAAAGTTAAATTAAATAAAAAAAAAATTTTTAATTTGTATTCCAAAAATCACAAAAGGGTATGTGTCTATCAAAAAAAAAAAAAAAAATAAATACAAAGTTTCATTTAAAAATATAGTCAACTTCTTGGACATGTGCACATCTAAAAGTCTTTCAATTGCAGAATGTGGCCCATGTCCGCCGCAGTGTGTCTGTGAGTGCGAATGCAGCAAGGAAATGCAGCCGTGTTTCATTCAGGCAAATGAACGTGAACCTGGTCCAGAGGCATATGATGAATTCGAGGCGTGCCTTAATGGCAGCGGCTTAACGATTCGTGTGCTCAAGGATACGCATCAAGTTGAAAGCGTTGACGATGGACGTGGAGGAAATGAAGGAAACGGTGGCGGCGGCGGTGGCAACGATGAAGATGGCTCCAATCGTGTTACAGTAAGTAAATCGAAGTACATTATATAGTATATGTTAAGCTAAATACATCTCTAAAATTTCAGGGTGGTAACAGCATCAAAGAACCGTCATGCATGAATGAGCTTTTGCAACGCAGTCAATTTGCGCGCAATCACATTAAAAGACGCACCGGCGGACACATAATAAATCATCCAAACATTCCGGAAGTACGCGCTAACATTAAATACTCCGGCAATGATACATGTGGCACACAGAACTATGTCGTTCCTTTTGGTAATATCAAAGACAAATGTGAGATTATGAGCGGTGGTAATGTCGAAAAGTACCGAAAGAGTGGTGGTGGCGTTGATTCCGGCGGCGATGGCCCATCTGCGGCACCGGCAGGACCCGATAATTTGAGAAACGCTTGCCTTCAAGTTAGCCCGAACGATATAAAGGATGCATTGAAAGGTGTAAATACGGATACGAGAAAAAAAGGGTATTGAGGTGAGTATATATAATAATAATGTACAATATAGTAGTAAAGATTTGGTAACACTGATAGCTGACAGTTAGGGTTGATAAAATTGGAGCGTTACACAATAGAACACGATACAGTTCTTTTGTGTTGTCAGCACTTGACTCCAAATCTTGCGTTAATTTTGGGACACCTTTTACATAGTTAGGGTTAGTTAGGTTATGTTAAAATGGCCGACACGAAACTTCGCGACGACACCTATACCAGATAGGCTCATTGTGATACCATATAATCCCTGATTTATTTCTCCCTGCTTGATTTCCTTGTAAAGGCGAATACTGCACTAATCTTGACTGATCCAATCTCCGCCAGACTATCGAGAAACGGCCTACCAAGTGCGGTAAACATTGTTCTCCCAAGGGCTGGGGAGTGGCAGAGAAAATGTTCTACTGTCACCTCCTTTTCTTAGTTTCTACAGCTCCAACAGAAGTCATTTGATGCTACCCCAAGTCGGACGGCATGTCTGCCAACCAGGTAGCGTCCTGTGAGAGCTCCAACCATCATGGATAGAGTCTGTCTATTATGGCGCATGAGTTGCGCTGTTCGTTTGGTATTGCATTCTGGCCACGTTATTTTCGAGATATTACATTTGAGATTTGTTGTCCACCTCATCTCTGCTAGTCTGATTATTACCTCTTTCACTCGCAGCTTCAGACAGGCCATGGGAATTCCTGTCAAACTCCTCCATGGAGGAATAACGGAATTTGTACCTTCTCTGGCCAATCTATCTGCTTCGCAATTACCAAATATATCTTGGTGACACGAAACCCATGAAAAGCAAATATCCCATTGCTCAGCCATCTCGTTGAGACGTGTCTCGTTTTAGAAGTGTTATTGTATGAATCAAGTGCTTTTAAGAAGATGTATACTTTTTGCCTACTACCCGAGTGGTACCCTAGATAATGCATGGCTTCGTGTATAGTGATCATTTAAGCTTGAAAAACGCTGCAGTGATCGGGAAGTCTAAAAGATACTCTAATCTCTAGGTCCGGGGAATAGATACCTCCTCCAACCCCTTCCTTCGAGTTTGGATCCATCTGTATAAATATTTATGGCGTTGCTTTTGTAATGGGGTAGTCCTCCTCCCAATTGTGCTCTTGTTGGGATAAAAATTTTGAACTTCCTACCAAATGTTGAGTATGATGTACAGTAGTCTGGGGCTGGCGGCTAGGACATTAGAAGGTTGAGTATCTTCGAGTGTCCATAGTTGCAATTGAGCGGGCCGGTCTCCCTTACTCTTATATTTGTGTTCGTTGTCAGTTCTTTGGCTATGAGATCTAAGGGTAATAGGTATAGGATAGTGTTTAGTGCATCAGTTGGTGTGGTATGTAGTGCACCACTAATGCAAATCTCCGCACTTTTTTGAACCTTCTGTAAACATTTGCGGTTAGTCACTTTATAAAGTGCTAAGAATTTGGGAAAGTTTTTCATATTTATGCATGTTTGGGATATCATTTTCGATGCACGTGGCTATCGTAAAGTATTAAAAAAATGTTTATCCTCAGCATTAGACTCGGCTTACTGTATATACCACAGAAGATACCCTACATCAAGCATATAGCTTCTAGTCCGCTCTAGCCTATTTGTATTTTTTATAAATTTATTCATTTTTTATGCCAATCGTGTTTTAACCTTCGACAATACAAGCTCTTCCTAATTTACGAGAAGATCAGGTAGAAAAGATTCGTGCAATAGTAATCTAAGTGTATTGATATAATAGGAAAATTCAGACCATATTTTGTATGATCTAAACGAAAAACAAGGAAAAACGTTAACTTCGGTGGAACCGAAGCTGAAATACCCGTTACACAACACTTTCAATAGTTTATATGTTCACCTGGGCTTATATTAAATTTCACGATAAATTTGGCCAAATTTTAATGTTATATTGGCCCGATCCTTTCCTTATCGATAGTGTTCACTTAGGTGGACATTGGAATTAATTTGACCAAATTTGAATTGAGTTCATTCAGTAATATTAAATGAGTCGGAAGTGTGAAACTATTATTTTTGGTACCTACTTTTCGAAAAAAAAAAGAAAAAACGTTAACTTCGGTGGAACCGAAGCTGAAATACCCGTTACACAACACTTAATAGTTTTTATGGTACCCAGGGGGGTTAGATTAAATTTCACGATGAATTTGGTCAAATTTGTATGGACGCTTTGTTATATTAGCCCGATCCTAACCATATTCTTAGGCGGACATTGGAATCGATTTTACCAAATTTTAATTGGATTCATTTAGAAAAAATTAAATGTTTTCATACAAAAACTCGAAAATTGGCGGTAGGTTTGTAAAGGGGCTATATTTAAAAACAAGAAAGAACGCTGAAGTCGAGTATGCTCGACTGCAAGATACCCTGTACCCATTTGTATGGAGCTATACCTAAAATTTTTTTGGTCCTTCCTATATTGGTATATTTCATTGGGACTATCATAGCCATAATTTATACTAAATTTGAACTTCCTAGAATAAAAAACAATGACGTTTTTATGCAAAACCCCAAAATTTTGGGGGAGATTTGTATGGGGGGTACTCCTTAAAATGGGCTTAAAGAAAAACCGTTTGTAAGTGCTCATTTGAAAGCTTTACCTCTAGTCTCCGAGAAAATCGTTTTCATACAGCAGACAGCATGGCGGACGGACACAAAGACATAGCTAGTTCGACTCCCCTTTCAATGTTTATCAAGAATATATAAACTTTATATGGTCTGTCTAGCCTCCTTCTGCGTGTTACATACTTTCGCAGAAACTTAATTTACCCTTTTACCCTTTGGTTAGAGGATATAATTTTCATACAAAAACTCGAAAATGGGCGGTAAGTTAGTATGGGGCTATACCTAAAAATGGGCGTGGCACTTTGATTCTAAAAAAGGCTAAAAGCTTATGGTGAAACATAGAAACATTGGAATTTTCTGTCAGTTAAGCTAAAATTTCATATTTGCCTTTTCAATCAAACTCAAAATTCATATATGTAAATAAAAAAAAAAATTTCACTTTTCGGAAAAATAATTTTAATTCAAAATTTAAAATTTATTTTTAAAAATATTTGAAAACTCTTTCTTGGAATATTTGATCTCATTATTAGGCATGGAGGAAAAACGAAAGCCTTGCTGCACCGTGAGTTGTTTGCATTATAATTTTTTTGTGATAATTCTTTAGTTGAATTCGTTTGGAGCTAATGCAACAGCCACTTGGAGGCAATTGTTTTCATAAAGACCCAAAGCGTAGCAAAACGAAAAAAACCAAAACATTTTTTTTTGCTGCTTGCGATTTATGTGTTACGCCATCAAGCAAAATGTGTGGTGCAATCGAAAAATATTGCATTGCGCTAGCAAAGATTTCAAGCATCTCCATTCCACATTTTGCACTTGTTTCAATTGGTTTTGTTTTTCTTTTTTTTTTTTTTTGTTCGCATTGTTATTGCATAAGTCCGCCAATTACGATGGTAAAATTGAAAGCTACAATCGAGCCAAATCGTAACTGGAAAAATGATAAAAACAAAACCAAAAAAAAAATGTAGCATGATCTAATTTTCTGTTTTTTTATTTTCTCAATAAAATTTTAGGTTTGTTATAAAACATGCGACGATACCGATAGTGATGTGTTCATTGTCAAACTTGGCAGTAAGGGAAAGAGTCAAAAGAAAAAGAACACCATCGAAATTGAGCTTCGTACACCTAAAATGCCATCCACGGCACCGGTAACTAAGGTCACGACGGAAACATATGTCACCGAAGCTTTACTCAGTGGTGGTGGCAAGGGCAAAAAGGGCAAGAAAGGCAAAGGCAAGGGCAAAAAAGGCAAGAAGAAGTAGTCGCAAGAATGAGCGATATTGATAATGTTGCCTCAACAACTTCAACCTGAATACTGTTCTTTATTAAGATAATAATGATACTGTTAATGATACTAATGATATATATGATGATGAACCACGTTTGAACGACGCATTCCTTGCTGTGTATAAACCACTAAATTTGTGCATTTTTTTTTATGATACAAATCGGTTTCCAAAACCTTAATTTATATAAAAAATTAATTATTTGATTCAATTCGTGTTGTCTTTTAGATTGCATTCTAAGATTAGCCACAGATATTTTTTGTTGTGTTGTGTAACAAGATCATTAGTAGTGTTTCAGAGTAATATGTGTGTATTTTTTATTTTGTGTATTTTGGAAAAAAATCGTAAAAAAAATAATCGTTTCGTCTAAACTTAATTAATCAATTTTCAAGTTTGCATTGTAACGATGAAACCTTTAAAAAGTTGAGTAAATGACGTGGAATTTGTGCTATCTCAAACAAAATATAAGTATAATGCAGTTTGGTTTATTGATTGGTACTAATCCTAAATTGAAATTAATAAACTAATTTAAATCGTTTATTTACACTGCACGATATTACGTTATGGAATCCTTTAAAAGAGTATAACCAGGTAAGCATACATTTTTCTACGATCAAAATGGTAGGTTTCAAATCTCAAATTTTTGCTAGAGATTCGCTAAAAAAAAGATTTGGGACATCCCTGATTAATGAAAAAAATGACAGCAAACAAGTGAGTGAAATCATGTTTGCCGTCATTGTTTCTTTAATAAGGGATGATGTTTCGAATTTCCCTTTCTGCTGGAGATTTGGTAAAAAACGTAAAAAAAAAATTGTGCTAAAATAGTGCTATAGTTTTTGCGGCTCTAGAACGTGTAAGCCGTATTTATTTTTTAGTCCAAATATTTGCAATAACGCGACGAATTTTTTTGGTTCGACTTGGGAAATTTTTCTTAGAATATCAAAAGATTACGTTCTGCCATATGCTTGTCACCCACCCTAATGTATCACTACATAGTATAAAACAAAGTCGATTTCTCTGTTTGTATGCTTAAATCTTTAAAACTACGCAACGGATTTTGATGCGATTTTTTTTTAACAGATAGAGTGATTGAAGAGGAAGGTTTATATTTTGGAAAATTTTGACCCGGCGCCTAGTGGGGGAATTGAAACTGGAAAAGCCATATCTTTGGTGTGAATAGACGTAGAGACTTTAAACAGGGCTCATTTGAAAGATGGTTAAAAAACATTTTTCGCATTCAAGGTGTTCAAGGGATTCCCGGAACTTGGACCTGGGACCCATATGTGGACCCAACATAGATTTTTTACCAATTTTTTTTTATTACAGGTTAGCACTTAGATGGGATTTTAGAAAATTTTGACCCGAGACCTAATGGGAGCCTTGAAAAATATAGACGTAGAGACTTAAAACTAAGCGCATTTGAATAATGCTTAGTCGTGTTTAGGGAATTTCAAAAATTTGAACACAAATTTTTTGAACAATTTATATTTAGCCACCAAATAGAAGCAAAAACAAGAAAAAACGTTAACTCCGGTAGAACCGAAGCTTAAATACCCGTCACACGAATCTTTTAAGAGTTTATGTGTAATCATCAGTGGTCACCCAAGTTTACACACAATATTAATTTAAAATTTTGAGCTAAAATACAGATATGTATAACAACATATTTCTCGAAAATATCTGGAAATGTTACCGCCCATTTGTATTTAAAAACACCTAAAAATGGGCGTGGCACCATGATATTGGAAGAGATTTTACCCAATATAGAGTAAATTCATGAATAAATAATAACCATTTTGATACAAAAATTCGAAAAATATCGGAAAGTTTGTTGGGGGCTATACCAAAAAATGGACGTGGCACATCTGATTTGACATTGGTTGACATTAGAAGTGTTTTTAGCCAAATTGGAGTGAATATATGCATAAATAATTGCTATTTTCATACAAAAATCGGAAAAACCCGACAGTTTATATGGGGGCTATGCCTAAAAGAGGGCGTGGCATCTTGGTTTTAACACTGGATGACAAAAGAGATGTTTTTAACCAATTGGGAGCGAATACATTCATAAATAATTAGTATTTTTATACAAAAAATCTAAAAAAAATGGTAAGTTTGTATGGGGGCTATACCTAAAAATGGGCGTGGCACTCTCATTCTCGAACTTAACATAGTCGTTGCCGAGAAAAGCTTAAGTTCCGAATTTCACCTTAATATCTTTATATCTTCAACAAAAAAGATGCCTAGAAATATACAGACAGACAGACGGACGGACGGACAGACGGACATGGCTAGATCGATTCGTCTCGTCGAGCTGATCAAGAATATATATACTTTATGGGGTCTACGACGTCTCCTTCAATGCGTTACAAACTTTCAGACAAATTGAATATACCCTTCACACTATGTGTGGCGGGTATAAAAAAAAACGCGAGTAAAGCCGCGGGTACCTGCTAGTTTAAATACTCGTATTGTATGTATATATTTTTTTTAAAGTGAAATTTGGAGTACTAGCAATGTTTAGTTGTATTACCGAAGTTTTGCATTTTTTATAGTACTAGCATTATTTCGATCATCGCCAATTTCAGTTCGAAACCATCTTCTTCATCTGTTTCATTTTCCGAGTTCTCCTTAATTGAATTTAAATATTCGTTTAATAGCGTGCATGTCCCCTTCGAAGTATCATTGACCTTTTGACATTTTATTGACGAAGATTGTAGGTTTCTTGCTACGTCATTCTAAACAAAAAAATTTAATTTGAAGTATGTACATTCAATGTTATGCTATTTTAAATACGAGTTTATGATAAATTTTTTCTGACCTGAATTTGTTAAGATGGATATTTTATAAAAGCCCTGCGTAGCCGAGAATCCAAATATATTGCAGACACACCCACTTCGTTCGTCATTTGAATTTCTTCTTGAAATTCGAAGCACTTGACAAGATCCTCACTATAAGCATTTTTCATAGCTTGAATATTTAATTTGGTTTCAAGCCAAAGTTTATAAAAGTCTCGAAAAAAGGTGTTCTCTCTGCAATGTTTGGGTGGCTATAAAAATGGGTTTCAGCACGTACAGCATCCTCCCTATTGCGACTTCGTTAATTTCAAATTTAAGTAAAGTTGTATGTTTGGGCATTACAGCTTATAATAAGCCTGGACATTACTTAGGGTATTAACCCAGGTGGCATGGTCGATTCCAATTCCGAATTTCAATCCTCCGGACGTCCTCCAGGACCTGATCCTTCCAACGCAGCGGCGGTCATCCTCGCTGTTGTGCCTCTCTGATTTCGTTCTCGCCGGAGCCAGTTCATTCATTCGAAGCACAACCCAAGTGCATATTTTTAAATGAATAGCCTATGATCAATAGGTCAACCAACTCTTAGATTATTTTTCAAGGTTTATGAATAATTTGCAAAGAAAATTGCCTGCAGCATCTTATATAATTAATGATAATTTTCATAAATTTAGGCGAAACGATTATGCTTTTACGCTATTCGCATAATGACCGCACCCTTTGCGGTATGTAAAACTGCTTTTTGAGCATATCTGAAGATGTATCTAGTTCTAGATGCACAGATACAAATATACAAAAATAGCAAAGTGCAACAACAATTGTTGCAAATCGTAGCGCTGCCGCTAGACCAAAGCCAACTTAAGTGCAATCATTTACACCGTTCAATGAAGCGGCCTAAACACGAAAAAACCAAAACGAAAAGATTGCATGAGTGAAAGAGAAAAGCAAAGTGAAGATATAGCTTTGTGATTGTGGCGTGAGAAGTGCGACAAACTGGCCAACTGCAAGTCGACTATAACAACAACGAATGCTGCTGCTACTTCTAAAATGAAAAGACGAGTTGAGACGAGACAAGACGATGTTATGCTGGCAACGACAATGATGCTGAGCTCAGAGCTCGGAGAGTAATCGTGCTTGGAGCAAGTTTTAGTTGCGTTCAAACCGTTCAAACGATTTAGTCTGTAAGTTAACAAAACGAAAAGTAGCGCGACGAAAACTGAACTTAAACAAAAAATTTAAAAAAAATACAATACGTAAATTTTGAGCAATCATAGCGTCGCATACTTTGCAATAGCCAACTCATTCCGGTGTGTCCAGTTCGAGGGTACATTGACAAAATGCCAACTACTTTTCGAATCAACTTGGATGAGAGCAAAAATCACAACGAAGTCACAGCTGCCGGTCGAACCTGTTAACGCTAAAAAAGTGTGAGAGTAAAGATCGTGCATAAGTGAGAAAGAGAGATAGAGAGTTTAAGTGAAAGAAGGAAAGAAAGTAGTGGGCAGTTGTAAAATTATTGTTATAGCTGCCCGTCTTACTCTTGCTCTCAACATGGAATTTACGAGGAGAAAATAATTTTGACTAAAACAAAAATTAAGATCGTTTCACGTTGACAACGACGAAGATTAACTAATTTTCATAATAATAAAAAAAAATATATAAATAAAAGAAAAACTAGATTGATTTAGAAAGCTTTTCGCTCGATATTCGAAGCAACAAAAATTTACCGAATATTTTTACAAAAGAAAATAATTAAAAATCAAAACAAAAATAAAAAAGCGAGCGAGAAAGAAGAAGCGAAGCTCAACGCTTCTGTAGACTGGCTCTGGCCATTTCTATTTCACACTCACTTGTTACGCTGTCGTGTCGCATCGCATCCGTTGCCGCTTGGATAACGTTGTACAACGAACTTTTGTTTGTGTGTGTCCGTCTGGTGCTATTTATTTTCTTATACGCTTCATTTTTCGGTTTGACACTTGTTTCGTGTATTTGCTTTCTCCTACAACGCGTCGGCGCATTACAATAACAACAAGAGCAGCAGCCGCATCCCCTCAGCCATTGGCGACATATTCATTAATTTTACGAATCTAACTCTGTGATAATATCGTTAAGCAGTTTTGCTTTCAATAACGTTTTTTGTCATTTGTAACGTGTGCACGTGAGGAAGCAGCATCATACGATTAGCTCTTACGTTAATAGTTAATTACAACTACGCAAATACATATCTCTTATCATTCACTTTACGTTGTGTGCATTTACGCGTTTGTTTACTTATCATAATCGATATATTCTTAATTATCTTCGTTTAATTTTCATCGAATGAATAATGTTACGTATAACAGTATTGATGGCACTACTTTCCTTGGTCAGTGTCGATTCCGGCAACAACACAAACAGTTCTACATCGCAAATTTATCACATCCCAGAAGTAACTCCTCTGCTAAACGCCGCCGATAATGCAACAAGTGCGCGTGACAAACGTGGTAAGTTTGAACTCTTTCTAAAAAATTTATTACTTTATTGCGTTGTGGTATTGTATGTAAAAATCAAAATATGGGTGTTCAAGGAAAAAGCCAGATAAGCATTCAATATTTATGCATACTTTTTGTTACCTTGAAAATCCAAAAAAATTAAAAGCGCTTATCAATAAATACAGTGTATCAAATTTATACCATTCCGCATTCAAAACAATCGGTTTAAATGTGAATTTTATTATCTTATAATTCTCAATCAGTTTAAGCATAACAAAATAATTTCTGCATGATCCGATCTGAGACATGAAAAATAAACTTCGAAAATGGGGGGCTGGCTGATAACATAAAAAAATCTTTTGAAATAATCTGGTTGTGTTTTCTTTAGTGCGTAGTTGAGTTCGATGTTAGTCTTCCGTAATAATTTTTATTCGTTTTAAGAAGATCAAACAAAGTTTATTTTTTTTTTTAAGTAGACTATAAAGAGTATTAACCTGATTAAAATATCTAAAGAAATCTAAACAATAGTTAACCCAATAATCAATAGCAATATCAATAATAAGTTAATATCTTGACCAATGATGCCATTTTCGCTTTTTTTTTGCTCTTTCGCACTCATGCATTGTAAACTGTACAGAAATTATAAACAGTATATGTGAGAAAGAGAGAAAAAAAAGCGAAAGTGGCATCACTGATCTTGCGGGTATTGTTCTCTTAAGTTATCCTAAAATTGTCATGACAAAGGAGTAGGCCTACAAGGGAAACCACGGTAAAAATACGCGCAGAATACACTATCTCACAGGTGGCGTGGAAATGTGTGCATATCATATATAATGTAACTCTCAGAATCGAGATATCTCAGAAATGGTGGCTCTTAAGAAAAATATCGTGAAGACCATTTTTGTAGAAAATTTTAAGATCTACAACTTGGTTTGGGGTTTTTTTTTGTAATAAAACTTACAAATTTCGAGAAAAATCCAAAAATTTTGACTTTTGACCGCGAATAACTTTTGTAGCACACATAGGATCGATGGGAATTTTTAAAACTTTATTTGTAATGGAAAACCCCAGTTCTTCACCAAAAAAAAGTTCAAATTTATTCAAACTTCATCAGCTTTTTGCTCAAAATCAAGAAGCAGAAGAATTGACGATTATACGGTGAAATTATTTAAATTCACCATAACATGCATACTGTACCAAATTTGTTACCAAATTAGAAAGAGTCAGTGGCGGAATACGTTACCTGATATAATTCCATTATGTGGTAGACATCGATTAAGCAAGATCAATTAAGCTTTTAATGCTGATCAACCCTTTCCATCGGGTATAAGTCCGGAGATGGTCACACATTCAATTCTACAACGGCTTAAGCGCTATCGTACCCACCTCTTCGTTTTTATTTTTTATTATGTTTTTCATATGTTTTTTAATCCATCCTGAGTTTTTCATCTTTTTCCTGTGTGACCGCTTAAATATTTAACATTCCAAAAAATAGTTCAATTTGGCTTGAGATCATTCCAGTCGATCAATCTTTTTTATTTTTGAAATTTACTTTGTCAAACGAATTGCAGGTATGGCTGTTATCTTAGAAATGCATAACTTTTATTATTGGTACAAATGCAAACATAAACAGGAGAGAGCACTGAAGTCGAGTATGCTCAACCGCAAGATACCCAGTACGCAATCTTTATGTACTTTTAGTAAAGTCTTATCCTTATACTATACTTTATTGTATTGTATTTTTATACAAAAACTCTAAAAAATGCAGTAAATTTGTATTGGGGCTTTACCTTTAATCTTGTTGAAACCTTTTTGAAATATTTTTGATCCCTTTTTGGCCCTATCTCTTATAATCTTCCAAAAAATCGTTTTCATACGGCATACAGCATGACAGACGGACAGAAAGACAGACAAACAGACAGACATAGCTATATCGACTTTCCTTTCAATGCTGATCAAGAATTTATATATTTTGAAGTATATACCAAGCCTCCTTCTGCCTGTTACAAACACAATCTTCTACCCCTTGGGTATAGGGTATAATAAAACATCGTTTTGCATTTCTATTCGAAACGTGTTTAAGTATAAAATAGAGTTCACTGACTTTTCTACATCAATGTAACAATTAAATATGATAATTTTTCTAATATCTCATAATCATTAAATTATGCTACGTAAAGCTTACAAAATTTAAATAGGTGATCATAGGTATATAAATATAGTATTTGTTAATACAAATGATTTCAAACATATAAACGTATAAGTATATACTGGCACAATTCTAAACATGCTAGCTGTTTGGCTATTAGTGATTTGGAAAATTCACTCTTTGAGACAAGTTTGAGAGATTTCCCCTGTTAGCCTTAAAAATGGAAGCTTAGGTTACTACATATCAAGAATAAATGTGGTTTCTTGTAGTTATGCAGCTAGAAAACGATTTCTGGTGAATTGGTATTAAAGTGAAATTCGAGTGAAAGCGATTTCGGTGACATGATTGTATATTTTACATCGAATACATCGTCACTTTAAGCATATTCTGAAGTTTTCAATGTCGTCCCATTAAATAAGGATTAGGTTTTCTGTTTCCTTATTAAATAAATTTGCAGTTTATTTTTTTCGCACAACGAACTAGTTTAACTGGTATCAAAAAAAAAAAAAAAAATGTACACTAATAAACAATAAAAATAAAAAATAAAAATTTTAAAAATACAAAAAAAAAATTATACAAAAATGCAGAAGAGCAACGTCGAGCGCAGCTGGAAGAAACGTCAAAACATTTAAATTGGTTCGTATTGGGTCGGACCAATGAATTTTATGCATAAAGATTTTTATTGTTTAGCTACGAAATCAAGTTTTTAAAGTTTTTATTTTAATATAAAATTTATTATTATTTTATATTTCTATGCAATTTTTTTTTTTCGTTTTTTGCTGTCGTTTATATTAGCATTTTCATATTTGGCCAATAAATATTTAGCTGCTGTTTTATTTTGCTTTGATTCTTCATAAAAAAAATTTAGATGGCCAAAAAGCCTGATGCATTGCAGTGGAATTCTGATGACCTCAGTGTTTTATAAAAAAAAAAAAAAAAAATAAATAAATAAAATAATAAAATGAATACAAATGGTCTAATTAGTAATGAATTAGGAATTAGAAGTTTTTACTTGTTCGCTAATAAAAGAGTAAGACCTTCAACTTTAACTTTTCGTTACTTAGACACGTGTTTAAGCAGTATATTAAACTATTTAGTATCTAAACGAACTTACAAAAGTGAATATATACAATAAAAATTTAGTGGATTATTTATTATTATTATTTTTCTTTATGTATATTATTATCTTAAAGATTCAAGTAAGATGACAAATTATCTTTCATTGCTTATCATTTTTATAAATATCTTTTTTCGATTTTATGCATAATAGTAAAAATCCAAGATGATAAATGTGCTCTAACAAAATGCCTAAAAGATTTTTTTTTTATTTATAAATGCGAACATTGACTTTTTCGACTAATTTGAATTTTGGTTTACAACACGCGATCAAAAGTTCAAAGACCGCAAATCGATCTTTATGTGGGGTATCACTTTGAGAATTATTTAAAGAACCTTTTATCATCGTTGTATTTTTGTTGTGTTGTCATCGTGTTGTGTCATTTTCTTATAGCCAAATAAATATTATGAATTTATTGAAAACGTTGGCTATATTTAAAGACTCAGAACGGTTTGCTAAACAGAGTGTGACTCCAAACATGAATTTACACTTCAAGTAAATTATTAAATATAAAATAAATATGGTACATGAAACACTCTTAACCCAATTTGTATAATGTAGTGATTCAATTTAAGCCGCGTTTGATAGAATTTTTATACCCGCCACACATAGTGTGAAGGGTATATTCAGTTTGTCGGAAAGTTTGTAACGCATTGAAGGAGACGTCCTAGACCCCATAAAGTATATATATTCTTGATCAGCTCGATGAGTCGAATCGATTTAGCCATGTCCGTCTGTCTGTCCGTCTGTCTGTATATATAGATATTACGCCGAAATTTGGAACTTAATCTTTTCTCGGCAACGACTACTTTGTATGTTAAAACCAAGTTGCCACGCCCATTTTAAGGTATAGCCCCAATACAAACTTACCAAAAATTTTCGAATTTTTGTATTAAAATAGGTGTTATTTATGCATGTATCCACTCCAAATTGGGTAAAAACTCTTCTTATGTCATCCAAAGTCGAATCCAAGGTGCCACGCCCATTCCTAGGTATAGCCCCCATACAAATTTACCACACATTTTCGAATTTTTGTATGAAAATAGGTATTATTTATGAATATATTCACTCAAAATTGAATAAAAACACTTCTAACGACATCCGATATCAAAAACAAAGTACCACGCCCATTTTTAGGTGTAGCCCCACACAAATTTACCGCCCATTTTTCAATTTTTGAATAAAAATTGGTATTCATTATGAATTTATTTACTCCAAATTAGGTAAAAACACTTCTTTTATCATCCAATTCCAAAACCAAGATGCCACGCCCATTTTTATGTATAGCCCCCCATACAAACTCACCGATTTTTTTAACTTTTGTATGAATAAATGTATATAAGCCACTAATGATCACACATTAACTATTCAAAGATTCGTGTGGCGGGTATATATGCTTCGGTTCCACCGAAGTTAACGTTTTTCCTTGTTAATATTACAAACGAGTGACTTAATTTTTTGAATTTGTAACAGCACAAGTGATGCCGATTATATAAGATCATCGAAAAATGAACAACACCAACAAATATATACTTTGTTGAAAGGAAAGGAAATGGAAAGGTATATATTTTTACAAAATACTGTTCAAAGAGATAGCAATATTCGTTCTTCGAGAGAAAAGTGTAACGATCTCCCCAAGGTTTTTAAGTAACGTATTGTCAAAGGATATTTTACTCCTATGGAATCTATAATAACGGCTGTAGTTTAAAGAGTAAAAGAGTTTATTAATCTGTTGGATAGATTCAATATTGATTTGATTTGACTTTTCTAGAAAAAAAAATTTTTTTATTAGTATGGTTGCGGATTAATCAATTTGGCCTCGATTTTTTTTACCTATAATCGCATTAAAAGAGACATCGTAGACAATTTAATCAGGTCGGTGAGACGAATTGATTAAGCCATGTCTGTCTGTCTGTCCATCTGTTTGCCGGTACACGTTTTATTCGATCAATATCAAAGAGATATTTACTCGAAATTTTAAACTTAAGTTTTTTTTTGGCAACGACTACATTGTATACCACCAAAGGGCGAAGTCCACTTGATCCAAATTGGATAAAAACTAGAGCCCTGCATCGGAAAAGTCGGAAATCGGATAACATTGGATAACTATCCGTTTTATTTCAAAATTGATTAGACCTGAATTGGATTATTTCTTAACCGAGTCGATGAGATTCGGTTCATTCTTTAACCGTGTCGAAAATCGATTAATTTTAAAACCGAGTCAAAACTCATCGGCTCTATTTTTGATCGAGTGGAATAAATTCGGTTTAGTGTCTTTGATATAATGTTTTGAATCGGTTAAAATATAAACCGATTCATTTGGAATTGGATACATTTCATGTCCGATTTGGGTTATCTTCGCAGCATTCTAGAATAAACACCTTTGATGTCAACTTATTTGTAATACCAGTTTGATGAGGATCGGGCCTCCTATTTTTTAATTTCTTTTTTTCAAGAAAATGTTTCTAACATTTGTGTTTTGTGATTATTATATGAATCCAAATATAGGGTTGTTCTATAGGACCATTGACGCCAAATCACCCACCTTCACGAAATATTACCTACGCCATTAACTATTTTAAAATTTTATGTGACGAAATTGGGACTCAGCGATCCAAAATAAATGTGAAATGATCCCTTGGGTCCGCTGCGCAAGACATCCATTTTTTTGTGTGGCTCTAATATTAATTAAAATTTATATTAACAGCGCATGCAAAATTTTGAATCTTAATTGTCAGAGACAAAAAAGAGGACGTATATAGGAAAGGGGGAAGTTAGTATTACGTCTTTTTAAATGGCAATAGCCGTGTATAGCAATGACTTCCAATGGTATCGAGTGCACATCCTTAGTTGGATCTCATATATTCCAAATGTTCATAAAATAAAATATTAAATTACTAAATTAGAATTAGTACATTTTTCTTTGCCCTTTTAAAATAATCATTACATTGAAGCGTGTAAAGAGTATCAAAGTTTCGCTTTTACAGTACTTTGTATTTGTCTCTTTTTATACCCTGTACCCAATGGGTAAAAGGGTATATTAAGTTTGTGCGAATGTATGTAACAGACAGAAGGAGGCAAGATAGACCCTATAAAGTATATATATTCTTGATCAGCATTGGAAGGGGAGTCGAACTAGCTATGTCTGTCCATTTGTCTTGCTGTCTGCCGTTTGAAAGAGATTATCTCGGAGACTATAAGAGATAGGGCCACCATATTTGAAACTTAGACTCTCCATACAAATGTACCCCAAAATTTTGGTATTTTTGCATAAAAACGTCATTGTTTTTTTATTCTAGGAAGTTCAAATTTAGTATAAATTATGTCTATAATAGTCCCAAAAAAATATACCAATATGGGTAGGACCAACAAAATTTTAGGTATGGCCCCCACACAAAGATATACCTGATTTTTTAAGTTTTTTGAAAATCCTATACAATGAGGTGTGGTAGTAAAATAGAACCTAACTTAAGGTACATATGGATTGGGTACAGGGTATCTTGCAGTCGAGCATACTCGACTTCAGCGTTCTTTCTTGTTTTTTTGTTGTAAATTTGAAGAAAAAATTTGCATACACTCTAAAACAAATTAGTTTATTGAACGTGTCGAAGAATTTGTTTGTTAACTTCTTTATCAGGCATCATTATTTATTTTATCTTATTATTATCGTATTATTCTGTATTTTGTATTTATTTTAAAATATCTTGAAAATGTACAAATTATGCAAATCGTTTGTAATTGTTAAGTATTTTTTCTACTAGTTTTTTTGCCGTTTTAAATGACTTCCAAAAAGTTTAATTTAATAAAAATATTTTTTTAAAAAAGAAAAAAAAAAGATAATTTGCCAATAGATCAAATAGTTTGAAGTTGATTTAAATGCTTTCAGTATTTAATTATTGTGAATTTAACTTTTAACAAAACAAAAACAATAACAAGAATAATGACAATAAGAGAAACGTTGACAGTATATCATTCTTCATATAAATCATTAACCATGACATTGAGAATAAAAAATCTGTTTGTCAGATTGTTGAGCATTAGCCGGTTTATTGTTGTTGTTCTGTTGCCATTGTTGTTGTCAGATACATTTAGCGTAGATACAATTCATGTGTTTGTTGCATGTAATTACTTCGATAGGCAAAGTATTAAATGTGTATTGAATGCGCATTGTGTTTGTGCTACGTATTGAGTGCGTCAATCATTTGAAAAGACATCGATTGTATTCAAGTGCATTTATGTGTAGCTACACGGGCTAATGGGCGTATGAGCGATATTAATACAAGCTAAACGAAGGCTATAAAGTAAATCACTCATACGCAGCATTGTACGTCCATGACGACGACGAAAACGAGGCAAGTAAAATGTTACACATTGCATTGCGTTATTGAAATTTTAGATTAACATTTTTTTTTCAAATATTTTTCTTCTTAAAAAAATCATTTAAAAAATGCTAATTGCTTATTACATAATCAAGTTAATAAATTCAATTTGTGCGTATTTTGCAGACAATTAGCGCGGAGTGTCTTTTGCTATAATTTATAATTAAAAATATATTTTGTGTAACAAAATTTTTATAGAAGTTTGTTTTAAATCAAGTTTTTTGTCAAAAAACAAAAATTAAAAACTTATTAAGAAATAACAAGAAAACTGCATCATTTACTAATTTTCATTTCAGTTTTGTTTTTTTTTTTTATTTTTAATTTTTAATTTCGAACAAAGGAACAAAAACTTTGCTTTGTGGTTCTCAACAAAAGTAGCAGCGACAGCGTTGTTAGCTGCTAATTGACCTCTTTTCATTCAAGCGGCAATTATATCCACTAACTTACTAACAAAACGTGCCTGCAATGCAACAACAACAACAAAGACAATAACAGCAACAACAAAAACAACGCTAAGCTGAGTAGATACATTATAAAGATACACAATGCCATAGATACATAGATACATTCTGTCGGACGTCTGTTTGTGTGTTTGCGCAAAGCAAATGATTTACTACAAAGTCTTGTCTTGTCAAGCTTCTGATATTCAAGGTGCTTTTGATATCCTTCACAAACATAAACATTGAACGATTTATCTAGTTTTTGTGCTACAAATAAAGTCAATTAGCTGCAAGCCAGATTAGCCAATCAGTTTATCTGTATCGTTTGTTTTTTAAAGCTTAATAGTGTTTAATCCAGAGATTCATTGCATTAACGGAAATGTTAACTATAATCAAAAATTTTGATTAAGTTGTTTCACATTTTGAGGCCATCACGATTTTAGAACAAACAAAAAAAAAAAAAACTTTACCAAATAGTTTCGTAATCTTATTTGCTCTTGTTTTGAAGTTAAATCGTGTAGACGCAGATATCTAGAACAATGGCTTGTAAATTAACCAAGTTTAATGATATTGCGCGGGCAGTTTAAATGTTGCGAACGCATTTATTGAAGTCAAGAATAACAATAGAACCATTTATTTTTTGGACATATAAATTTCGTTATGAAGGACATGACACTTGTGACCTAAAGTTGATTTGATTTATATACGCGAATGCATCAAACAATATGTTGCTGTAGTTTATTTAGACATTTTTGTACTTCAAACTCCTAACATCATCCATTGCTAAAATTGAAAATATTGAGCTGATAACACTCACTTCCAATAAATGGAAAAACTCTAACTTCGGAAAAAGTCGAAGTTTCGAAACCATCACTTAACCAAATTAAAAAAACAGTATTGCTTCCATTTATGGGTTAACTAAAAACATAATTTACCAATAAAAACAAGGAAAACTTTAACTTCTGTTGATCGGAAGCTCAAATACCCGTCACACACAACTTGGCTATGATCATCAGCTGCGTTGAGATTTCGAGATGGGGAGTGTGTAGTTGTCCATGGTCCAACATAACCCATGTTTAGACACTTCAGGAAAAAAATGTGAAATTGGTAGGAGAGTTTGTGTGACGGATATATCCTATAGTGATCCGACCCTTACCAGATCTGACCTTACAAGTATTGTGCTGTGATGTGAAGTGAATACATAAAAACCTTTTTTCATATGACAACTGGAAAATAAGTGGTAGGTTCTTATAGGGGCTATTCAAAAGAGTGGGCGTGGCACATTATTTATAATGTTTACGATACTTCCTTCAATGCGATACAATCTTTCCGACAAACTAAAAATACCCGTTACACACTTTGTGTGACTGGTATAAATCTGAAAACGTGTCCAAAGATTCTTAGAGTAGTCTTTTTTAATTTAAATCACAACCTGAATACTTACACAATTTTTAAAAAGTTGGCTTGTTGATGATGCACTTGAACGAGATTTTTTTAAACTTATACCGATTCTGCACAATATTATTCATTGAAATAAAGGGTTTTTTCCTCCAATATAGCCATTTCTTTGCGAAATCTTTCCTGAATTTGTAGTTTTGTCTTCTATTTAATTTCATTTTCCGATTCAGTTTTAGGAGACTATAAGAGATAGGGCCACCATATTTGAAACTTAAACTTTCAAGTGTGCACTTGTAAACGGATTTTCTCTAGACCCATTTTAAGGGGTACCCCCCATACAAATCTACCCCAAAATTTTGGGTTTTTGCATAAAAACGACATTGTTTCTTATTCTAGGAAGTCTAAATTTTGTGTAAATTATGTCTATGATAAAATACACCTATGTCAACATTCTTTCCAATCCTCGAAACATGCCAATTAGTCCCTTTCCGGTATAGCCATCGGCGCCTTCTTCGATTTAGCTTTTATCTCCTCAATCGACTCGAAACGCGTTCCCCAGAGTGGTCTCTTGAGTTTTGGGAATAGCCAGAAGTCACACGGTGCCAAATCAAGCGAATACGGTGGTTGCGGAACAATATTGGTGGGATTTTTGGCAAAAAAAGTCATGAAAAATCAGTACAGTTTTTAAAAATAATCATCATTTTTGGTACCAACCGAGACTTGACACGTTTGAGGCCCAAAACATCCTTCTAAATTGTATTAATTGATCCTTTCGATACGCCAATTTCATCAGCAAAGTCTCTCATAGTTAATCGACGGTGTGCAAGCACTAATTCTTTTCTTTTTGGATGTGAACATCGTCCGTTGAGGTCGATGGTTGATCAGGGAGCTCTTCGTCTTCAACACGTTCGCAACCTTCTTTAAACTATTTATACCAATCAAATGTTGTTGATTTTGGTAGAGCTCGGTCCCATAAGCCTTCTTCAACATTTTTATTCCATTTATTCCATTCATAAAAAAAAATTTGATACAGGTTCTTTGATCCATTTTTTGGAATAGGTAAAAATCGAAGACGATCCAAAACACGTGCAAGCAAAGCAGCTGTCAACAATTAAGTGAACATTCAAAATGGCCGAGCTTGTCGGCATAAGTGAGAGACATGAGTACCAACATAACGCCACAAAAAAAAACGAAATTCGAAAATACGTAACCCGCGAAAATTCAAAATTCGCGATAATGTTTGAACACACCTCGTGTACCCCTTTTTTTAAGTTTTTGTATGGAAATCCAATACAATGAGGTATGGACGTAAGATACGACTTAACTTAAGGTACATAAAGATTGGGATACAGGATATCTTGCAGTCGTGCATACTCGACTTCAGCATTCTTTCTTGTTTTTTAAGGGATATATGAAATTTAAATTCCTATTTTTTGTAAACTTTTTGACAACAATTTCAAAGCTGTACGATACCTGAATATTTACATAATTTTTAAAAAGTTGGCTTGTTGACGATGCACATAGGAGTATTTGAACGACCTGGTCGACCAACATTTGTTTTTAACTTATACCGATTCTGCACAACATTATTCAATGAATTATTGTCAATTTTTTAAGTTTCCGTAAATCAAGGGATCAACACTCTAATCTACTAACACTGCCTGGATATTCGGATATTTGTAAATTTTCATAATAATTCGAAATACCATGTACGAGGCTCAAATATCTTCACTCCTAATCCTTCTTACGTCTGGTAAACAAATTAATGCAAACTAGCTTATAATTGCTCGAAGATGTTAATTAGTACGAAATAAATTTCAAGTCGACACTAAATTTAGTGTTGACACTAGAGTCGGCTTTATTTTTTATTATTGGTAAGACTGTATGTGTGTTGTTGTTGTGGTTTAATTTATAAGCTAAAATCTAACAAGAGTTATGATGCTTTGTAAATTATTACTCCATATTATTTTTAGCGCTAACCAAAAAAAAAAAAAAAAAAAAAAAAAAAATTACTAAGTTATTTGCAAAAGTGCAAATATTAAATGCACATAGTTCCATTAATCTTTTTTTACACCTTTTTAAAAAAGTTGCTTTTGCAGTAAAATTTTAGTTTTGCTATAAAAAGTTAAGCAATCGACTTAAAGGTAGCTATGAGACAATCACCTCCCGTGAATGTAGTCTTAAAGATGGCATTGGAAAAAAGGAACGGCTTACGTTTTTTTTAGTTCAGAAAATATACTCTTCTTTAAAAAGATTAAGTAATTGATTAAAACAGTGGACAGGATCCTATTAGAAATTAATGCCTAAAATCGTAATTATAAATCGAATCATGTCAATAATGCTTTAGATTGACTTTATATTCAATTGGTGAGGAGTATAATAAATTTTCTTCTATTAACATTTTTTTTTTATTTTTTATCTTTAAACATTAATTCGAAAAGATATGTTTTTAATAACTTAACATATCGAATTACCACAAAAAAAAAAAAATGCAGAGGCGTCAATTCAGCGACAATAACAAATTTTTTAAATAATCTTCACAAATCGCTTCAGACAATTTAAATGCTTAACGAAATGTCAGTTTTAATCATTTTCAACCTTGTTGCAAACGACCTACAGCATTAAGGACAACTGGAAAGGGGACAGGAGAATTGTAACTGGACGAGAAACAAGTGAATTGAAAGATACAAATGATAATTTAAGTAATTATTTTATCTTTAATAAATATTGAAAATGTCAAAGTGAACAAATATAAAAGAAGAAAGAAAAAACATTAATTATTTTAAAAAAAAAAATATATAAAATCATAAAATATTTTGAATGCAAGAAATAAAATAAATAAATAAATAAAATTAAAGAAATAAATAATAATAAAACAAGGAAAAAAAGTTATTTTCGGTGGAACCGAAGCTTTAATACCCGTCACACGAATTTTTAAAGAGTTTATGTAATATTATATTGGATTGGTCAATAAGTAATGTCGTACTTTTTCAATAGATGGCGACTCTTTAACATATCTTAGATTGTACTAATCGCATCGGGTCATTCTGTACGGCGCACAGTGGTCCGACCCCCGCAAAAAATTCCTTTTTTGAAAAAATTTAAAAACAAAAATAAATTTAAAAAAATTTTATTATGCACATGCTTTCTTGAGTATTCAAGATAGAATTTTTAAACTATGATGCATTTTAAAAAATATTTAACTGCAAGTTATTGAATTTAAAAATAGAATTGTGGGCAGCACATACTTCATGTAAATGTTATATTTTTCTGTCTGAAACTAATTAATAGTATTTAATTATTTACCAAATAGTTTTAAAAAATAGAGAATTACGTTTTTTAAGGAAAAATATATTGATTATCTTTAACTGTGCTAAAAAATCCTTATTTTAACATGAAAAATGCAAAATTTTTGCAAAACATAGGTTTCACAGATCATTAGTTCAGGCGGTCCACACCGGTCCACTTGAAATCAACATGAATGTTGTAGGTACGTATCTGAACTTTGAAATAAAACTGTAATTGGATGCGCAAACTTGCGCAATTTTAAATAAAACTAGTTTAAAAAAAAAACACATTGTTTTCGAGAATTTCGAGAATTTTTTAGGAATTCGGCCGCCATATTGGATCTGCCATTTTGAATTTTGTAAAATTTAAGTCAGATTTGTTATCAGAGGCCCCAAAACCCCTAGATACCAAGTTTGATTGAAATTCAAGAAATTTTTGGAAAATCAGCCGCCATATTGGATCTGCCATTTTGAATTTTTTAAAACGAAGGTTAGATTCGTAATCAGCGACATCAAAAACCCGTGAGTGTACGCTTTCAGCCTAATTCGATGAGTTTCTGACTTTTGTCCGCCCTTTCCATCAGTCCGGACCACTGTGCGGCGAGTTAAAGAGGACACCCAGAGCTACAAGGACACCCAGACTGTGTTGTGATCATAAGTTTCAGTCTCAAGTTATAGCGCGCCAAAAATGGAGTCAACCAAGCAAGAAATTCGCCATATTTTACGTTTTTACTACCTGAGAGGTAAAAATTCAACGAAGGCGGCCGAAAAAATTTGTGAAGTTTATGGGCCCGATGCTGTCGAGTCGAGTATGCTCGACTGCAAGATCACCCTGTACCCAATCCTTATGAACCTTAAGATCGGATCTATTTTACTACCATGCCTCATTGAATTGGATTTTTATAGAAAAACTTAAAAAATCGGTGTACCTAAAATGTTGTTGGGCCTACCCATATTTGTCTATTTCATTGGGATTATCATAGGTATAATATATAGCAAAATAAAATTATTTAGAATAAGAAACTGTGACGTTCTAAAGCAAACCCAAAATTTTGGGGTAAATTTGTATGGGGGTACCCCTTAAAATGGGTCTAGAGAAAAACCGTTTGCAAGTGACCACTTGACAGCTCAGGAGAGTCTAAGTTTCAAATATGGTGGCCCTATCTCTTATAGTCTCCGAGATAATCTCTCTCAAACGGCAGACAACAGGACGGACGGACAGACAGACAAAGCTAGTTCGACTCCCCTTCCAATGCTGATCAAGAATATATATACTTTGTATGGTCTATCTTGCCCCCTTCTGTCTGTTACATACATTTGCACAAACTTAATATACCCTTTTACCCTTTCGGTACAGGGTATAAAAATTAATGCGTACAACCTGCAGGCGAATTTAATAATTAATTGCGTAATTAATTTCATTTAAATTATAAACAATTTAAAAGTAAAAACCAGAAACAAGTAACTAAAATGCGGGAATTATAAATGATATTCACTTTTCTACAAATTTGTTTAATTTTGAGTTAGTTTTTTTTTGTTCAAGAGTTTGTTTGCAATCAAACTTTTATAGTAATTATTTTGCAATTTCATTACAATTACACGCTGCTGCTTATGACAATCTGATGATGATGATGATGGTGGTGATATGAAGAACTGAGGAGATGCTAAAGATCAAAACGCTCGTTGCTGGTCGTAACTTTCTACCCTTGACACAGTTAAGACGTACGTCGAAGTTATAAGGTGAAGTAGCGTTGGCGCTGAAGACGAAACAACGTGAATGTCGCCGTGTATCAATAAAATTGCAAATTTCTTGTTTCTATAAAACAAAAAAAAAAAAAAAAAAAAAAAATGTCAAAAATTAAAAACAAATAAAAACCGTTGCTGGAATATTTGATTTATCAACGCGCTTCGACTTTTGCATGACGTGACGCTATACGATCGATACGTCGTGTCACTTAATCGATATTCAAACACTTTAAGCGCCACTTAACCATGAACAGCCTCTACTCTCTCAAGTGGGTAGCGCAAACGCAGTTCCAGCGTAACAAGACTTTGATAAATGTGGTAAAAGACAATTGGTTAGATATTTACGCTTTGTTAGGGCCAATTTGAGCATCATTAAAAGTAAACAGACATTAAAATAAAACTGACTTAAAAATGGGAAGGTAGCTCGAATATAATTATTTATTTATTTTTGGCCAAAAACCATGATGTCTACAAGTTAGTTTGTTAAAATTAAATATTTCGATTTTCAATTTTATATTTTACAAGCTGAACTACTCGGCTTTTACTCGGGTCATGTACATATACCAAATTTAGATTGTCTAGTTTAAATATTTGCATATGTGGTTCCACGCTCACCACCCATTTTTCCAATAGACTATACTTTTTGCGGTGTAGTAACATGTATGCCGAATTTTATTTCTCTTTTTCAACTATTTGCAAAAATATGAGGCATTTTTTTTGAATCGCTTTTACGGGTCCACGTCCATTTTTTCAACCTTGCGGTTCCTAATACAATGTATACCGAATTTTTATACCCGCCACACATAGTGTGAAGGGTATTATCAGTTTGTCGGAAAGTTTGTAACGCATCAAAGGAGGCATCGGAGACCCCATAAAGTATATATATTATTGATCAGCTCGACGAGACGAATCGATCTAGCCGTGTCCGTCTGTCTGTCCGTCCGTCTGTCCGTCTGTCTGTTGCAATGCGTTTTTCTCGGAAAGTTTTAAAGATATTGACCTGAAACTTTAAACTTAAACCTTTTGTGTTCCTAGGCAGTTTGTATGGCAGGTGCCACGCCCACTTTTAGATATGGCCCCCCATACAAACTTACCATTTTTTTTTAGATTTTTTTGTGTGAAAATAGTTATTATTTATGAATGTTTTAACTACGAATCGGGTAAAAACACTTTTAATCCAATATTCATCCATCCAATATCAGAAGAAAGATACCACGCCCATTTTTAGATATAGCCCCCATGCAAACTTACCATTTTTTTTCGATTTTTTGTATGAAAATTGTTATTATTTGTAAATGTATTTACTTCAAATTGCGTAAAAGCACTTCTAATGACATCCAATTTCAAAAGAAAGGTGCCACGCCCATTTTTTGATATGGCCCCATACAAACCAAGCGCCCATTTTTCAGATTTTGTATGAAAATAGTTCTTATTTATGGATATATTTACTTCAATCTGTGTAAAATTACTTCTACTCTTATACTATAAATATACTATCGATATGACAAGGATCGAGCCACTATAACATATAGACCCCATACAAACTCACCTTCCATTTTTCTCTTTTTTTTTAAGAAAATGATTAAAGTTTCGTGTGGCGGGTACTTGAGCTTCGGTGCTACCGAAGTTAACGTTTTTCTTGTTTGTAGTAAAATTGTTATTATTTGTAAATGTATTTACTACAAATTGCGTAAGAGCACTTCTAATGACATCCAATTTCAAAAGAAAGGTGCCACGCCCAATTTTTGATATGGCCCCCTTACAAACCAAGCGCCCATTTTTCAGATTTTGTATGAAAATAGTTCTTATTTATGGATATATTTACTCCAATCTGTGTAAAATCACTTCTTTTGTTATCCTATTAATATGCTTCCGATATGACAAGGATCGAGCCACTATAACATATAGACCCCATACAAACTTTTCCTTTTTTAAGAAAATGATTAAAGTTTCGTGTGGCGGGTATTTGAGCTTCGGTGCTACCGAAGTTAACATTTTTTCTTGTTTTTTTTTCAATAACTCGTAAAAATACGATGACTTTCTGTATCGTTTCTATGGGAGCCACGCCCACCACCCATTTTTCTAAAACGGTTTAAGTCCTATCTTTTAAGTTGGACCAACAAAATATACATCTACAAAATTTCATTGAATCGGTTGATTTTTTTCGGAAATATTCGATAAATTTATGACTAATTCTATGGGGCCACGCTGACCATCCCACTTAGGGGTATGAAAAATAGTTTACGACCTATTCTCAGACATACTGAATATACAAACAAAATTTCATAAGAATAAAGCCGTTTCGAAGGAGTTTTGTTACAAACACTTTGACTCAAGAATTGTATAGATATCAAAATGGGTAGTACCAGTTTGCCAAAAAGTTTATAACATATTAAGAAACGCGTCGTAGACTCTATACATAATTATATTCTCGATTGACTCGACGAGACAAGTCGACCAAGCCATGACCATTTGTTTCTCTTTCCGTATTTTTGCTGCCTTTCGATTTATTCGCTCAGGTTTCCAGATATTGATTTAAAATTTGTTTTTTTAAAATCTGTGAATTATTTAGACTTTATAGGGTGTATTATGCTTATTTTAAAATGTTAAACACTTTTCGACAAACATTTTTTGTTTAAGAAATTATTTCTAAATTGTATAAAAATTTTCTTAGTCAACCCATGTATTCAGCATAACACCCTACATAAGCTATTTGATATTAAAAGTGGCATGCATTAAAGCGTTAGTTTTGCCAAAATTAAAGTTGTTAAATAAAAAATAGTTTTAGGAGGACCATTTCATACAATATTTTTCAGGAAAATTTTATGGTTTTCTGCAGTGAAGCTGGCGTTAGGGACTGGGCTGAAATTGAATTGGGGCTCTGAATCAATATTTGGGCTGTGATGTGTAAGCGTGTAGGTTAAGGCTACGGTTAGCGATTCCGTTTGGGTTTAGTTTCAGATTAGATTAAAGTTAAGGTTTAGGTATATTAAGATGATTTAACTGATGGCTAGGAAGATTATGGCTAGTTTTACGGTTTAGGGTAAAAGGCTTAGATTTGCATCCAAGTGTTAGTTCAAATATTCGCTAGTTATTTTATCGCTGTAAATTTAGAATGTTAAAGCAAAAGCTACAAGCGATGCTATATGCGATGCGATAGCGAAATACAACCCTGCGCTTTCGTATCGAGTATCACATCTCTTATTGATTTTAATCTGATGTCAGCCTTAGGGTAATTATTATTATTACAATTTTAAAGTGGAGTAATATTTTGTTTATTAGGGAGGCGTTCGATTGGTAATCGAAGTAAAATGTGTACTCAAACACCAGTTTTTGTTAAAGTCTTTGATGAAATTTAAACAAATAAAAATCTATTTGAATTACAAAAAAAATAAAAACAAACTATAATGCTAACAGTTTAAATAAATATCAAAGTGTTTTTCTTTGTTCATATTTTTGATTTTAATTACTTCATTTTCGATACTTAAAAGCAACATAAATGTTCATCTGAGCGTCTGTACATTTTAATGATCGCTTTTATGTAATTAACGACGAACATATTGCATAATTGAAATGCGGTCCAGCCTCTGAAACACAATAATGTTGTTGATTATTATAATTATTATTCAATTTATAAAATTCGAACAAGTTTGGCGATCTTTTTTTCTGTTGGTAACTTGAGAGCAACTACAATCTTAAGTGTGTACTCGCACATTGCTTTGACCTTTATTTAAATTTTTGTTTGGTTAAAAACACTTCGCATAATTTCTTGTTTTATTTATTTAATATTTTTATATTTTTTGTAGGCACTGATTTTCAATTGGATCAGAGTGAGATTGCGCGACAAAATCAAATAACACAACAGATATTTGCAAATTATCTGGAACGGCGTCTGTTTCGAATCGCAGCGCAAATCAAAAGATTCCCACAATACAAGATATATTGCCAAAGCCAAAGCCATCGACGACATTACGTCCCAGGCCGCGTGGATTTGCGTCATCACAGTCGGGACCATTTAAGCGCAACAATCAGCGGAATCAGCTTGGCGGTGCTAGTGCTGGTGGCAAAAAGTCATATGGTCTGCGTCCCACGCGTTATGGAAGCAAACTGCAACAACAACAACAGCCAGAAGAGCCAATTGAAATTGATGATGAAATAGATCGTGAGGCAAATGAAAGCTCTACGTCACAGCTTAATTTAAATCACAGTCGGCGAAATATTCATGATGATGCTCCTGCTGATGAGGATGATGATGACTTTGATGGTCAAGAATCATTGCAAAGAGTGTCGAATCGGAACAGCATGATCAATACTATGGTGATATATTCCATCGTGATCCGAGTGAAAATGAAATCGATAGTGGTAAGTCTCTTTGGACGTTTCTGTCGAAAACGGCGATTATTGTCGAAATAAATTTTAATTCCGCTCATTTTTTATGTATCATCGATATCGAGTTACTCATGGTCTGTGAATACTATTCCAAAGTTTTAAGCAACTACACTTTTTATTTTCGGGCCCTTAAAATTTTAAATTCTTTTTGAAAAATATGTACAAATTGCTGGGCAGCAGATCTGAATATGTATTCAAAAACCAATTTTCATTCGCACATTTTGAATGTATATTTCCACGAAAACGCTGTCAGGAATGACTATTTATAAGGTAAATTCGCTTACCCGAAGATTACAGATAGCCCATCAGACCTGCAGTACAAGAAGAAGGATGCATGATAAAACCCATAAAATGTATATTCTTGTTCAAACCCGTCAGTTATGTCTTGCTTGATGCTGTGTTTGACAATCGATCTCGGAGACTATTAGAGAAAGAGTTACACTTTGATTCTCAAGAAACGTTGTGAGATATCCTGTATCAATTTATTTTTGTAAAGACATTTTAAGGTGTAACCTTCATATAAACCTTCCCCAAATTTGATTTTTATGAAAACTTTCTAATTACTTGATTTTAGAACACCATATACGGTATTGAAAATGCATATGGTAGTTCTAAAAAATATACCAATTTGGTTCATATCGAAATATTTTAAAAAAGGCTCTAATACAAACCTACTCGTAAAAAAGTTTTGACTTTTTGCCAAATATCGTATTTGTTAATTAAGTCCTGTATGAACTGGTTTTGTTTAAGATTCGGTTCAGTATGGATTAAATATCAGAGTATCAGGCTCGAACTGCTTCAGTTCAAAACGGTTTCCAACCTATATTTATATTTATCACGAAAAAAGTTTTTGTGATCACAAGTGGCTTAGATAAATGCGATGGGTGGGGATCAATGGTCTGATACAACTCAAGTTTATACTCATTAATGGTATCAAATTGTAAGCTAAAAATACAGATATATTAATAATTATCTTGAAAATATCAGAAAATGGGAGGTAAGTTTGTATAGGGATATACGTTAAAGTGGCCGGATCCTGAAGTGACTACATGCGTAAAAAATACCTTTTTTCATGTAAAAATTTGAAAGCGACCGGTAAATTTCTATGGGGGCTATAAAATGGACGTGACATTTTACCCGTTACAATAAATTGTAAACGAGTATATTCAGTTTGTCCGAAAGTTTGCAACGCATTAAAGGAGGCATCTGAGACCCTATAAAGTATATATATTATTGATCAGCTCGGTGTGACGAATCGATTAAGCCATGTCCGTCTGTCTGTTGCGATGCGTTTTACTTGGAAAGCTTTTTAGATATTGACCTGAAATTTGAAACTTAAGTTTTTGAGCTCCTAGTTAGTTTGCATGTCAGAACCAAGGTGCCAAGCCCATTTTTAGATATAGCCCCCATAGAAACTTACCTTTTTTTTTTTTCAATTTTTTGTATGAAAATAGTTATTATTTATGAATGCTTTTACTACAACTTAAGGTAAAAACACATCTAATGGCATCCAATATCAAATGAATGTTGCCACGTCCATTTTTAGATATAGCCCCAATACAAACTTACCACTTTTTTCAATTTTTTGTATGAAAAAACGATTATTTATGAATATATTTACTCTAAATTAAGAAATAAAAACACTTCTTATGTCATCCAATGGTAAAAATCCATTTTTAGATACAGGCCCCATACAAACTTTCCTCCCATTTTCGATTTTTGTATGGAAATTATTTATTTTTCTGAAT
>JAEIFJ010002129.1:0-10108 GCA_018903435.1 Leucophenga varia | reverse complement strand
AAACAAGGACCCTTGTGGATGCGCTTATATGGTGATGGTGCCAAAAAACTCTTCAAGTAGAGTTACAGTGCTAAAAAATTTCGTTTCGGGCATCTGAGATATATTCAGATTATATGCTGTAAATATTGGTGAAAGTCAAACGCACCATCCTTTCCCCCAGATATTATAAATATAAAGCAAGGAAAACTTAACATGGCACATATTTTTTTTTTTTTGACATTGAATGATATTATATGTGAATTTACTCAATTTTCAATGGCAGTCTGAATTTAACATAAAACTTCCATGGACTGAGTAAAGCTTAAGTTTCAAATTTCAGCAAAATATCTTTCAGTAGTCTCCGAGTAAATCGCGTTGAAATAAACAGACAGACAGACGTACAAGGCTAAATCGACTCGCCTCATCGAACTGATGAAGAATATAAATACTTTATACTTTCTTCAAACTTTCAGACAAACTAAATATACCCTTCACATTTTTATAAGAATGGCAAGAAAGTTTAACAAATATATTTTAATAAATGATATGTGTCGATTTGTCTCTCTTTTATCTTATCTCATCTCAAAAGAAGTGTTTTTATTAAATCTTTATTTGTCAATATGCGAGACATCTTCCGAGTATGTTTTATTTCTTATTGTTGGACTCTGCAGCTTCCTCTGAGAGCTCTTCAATCGACATTCTTACCATCAATCCATGAATAAACTTTAAAACTTTATTCACTGTTGCTGGAAGATAGTACCATGGATATGTCTCGATTAATTGTTTAGTCGTATCCAATGTATATGTTTAGAATTTTTTTTCGTTGCCTTTTATTTCAGACGCAAGCTCGGGTTTCTGAAAAATTTCTTCGCTTGTACTTCCATCGTTGGAACTTCCTTCGCCCATACCATGCCCCATTTTATGGCGAAATTGCGCTTGAACTCGTTCTTTTCTTTTCAAAACTTTAAGTTTGAGTTCTGCCAATCTTACAATCTTACCTAAGCTTCAGTTCCAATTTAAGGAGTATGTGCAAAAAGTACTCAAAAGTGTATATAGGAATGTGTATGTGAAGTGGTAATAAGCCAAATTAAAAATACTTCTTCAGCACTTCTCTCATCTCTGTGGTTTTTGCTCCTCAAATAAAGCATTTCATTGAGGATGTTGAAGCACTTCTCTTCTTCAATGGATAGTATGGCAATCTCTTTTAAATATAAGTCTGACTGGCCTACTGGACTGGACTGCCAATGAATATTTATTTTTAAGCGTATTTTAACTTCGATTAAAATGAATACTGCTAAAGATCTCCCTGTTGTTTTTTTACAATATATGTTGTTCATGTCAGGTCGCCATTTGTTTTGTAAAGTAGCAAATAAAAAATTAAGAATTTATTTTACACTGATTGTACGTATTGAATTAATTGATTAATATAAGTGCTTAACGAAATCGTGTCGTTTTAATTCATACCGTAGGCTTTTCGAATTAATTTAAAGTGTAAATAATTCAATGTAAATAAATTCAGAATCCTTGGTCAGTGGATTGTTATGTGTATTTATGCAAATTTGATGACGACAAAAGTCATTGCAGCCATATTAAACTGTCTTTTTGATTAACAATGTTATTAAAGCCAATAAAAGTTCAGATTATGGATTGGCAAGAACTTGAAACTGTGCATGAAAAATGTGTCAAAAATTGAATTGCACATGAGGGCTCATTTACTAGATTGAAATAAATTTAGAACATTCAGCTTCTTGAAAGCGCTTATATTATATATTATGGATTATATATTGTGTATATAACAATTTTTTAGTGCATTTTTAAAAATCAAGAAGAGTACAAAAATTCTTTTTTTTTTATAATTTTGTGAAACTAAAAATTACTTACAGAGCATTATCCATTTTGTTTTGAAATATATTTAGGCTATTTGTTTTTCATTCATTTTTAGAATTTTGAATATAATTTTTTTTTATAAAATTTCAGTCATTTATGTTCACATTTTAATAGTTATTATAAAAATATCTCTTTTTTTATAACAATTGTACTTTTGTTATAATAAATTCGTAAATAAAGCTTGCATACTTCTTATGCGCTATAATGTCTATTTATTTTGCACAATTTTGAGTTGATAACAATTCATGCATTCAGCAGTAAATAAAAAAATAATTATTTCGCTCATTTGTGTGTTGTTCGAATTTTTAAAATAAAAAATATTTTTTTGTTTAAAGCAATATACAGGGTTTTCCATTTCGGGCTTCCGAAAGTATGCAGCCCTGCGCTGACAACCGTTATAACATAAGCTGTAAACCAAAGCGTCATATCTTCAACATTTAAAAGAAAAACATTCGTGAAGTTATGGCGAGATACCGCCCCATATGTGCCGAAAAGTCATCGAAAATTACCTGTTCGGATCAAGGTGTGCGAGGAAGCCCTAGGTGGACATTTGAATGATGTTGTATTTCACACATAATGGCATAAACCAAACTTTAATTTGAAATAAAAGTTTTATCGAAATTCGAATTCTAAGTGTGTTTTATTTAAATTTACTTTCGGAATTTAAAGTTGGAAAACCCTGTATTTCCAGTAATTTAAAACGGTAGGGTCTATCTTCTATACACTCGTTTAAACATGATTGTATATTCACTTTATAGAAGCCTAGATAACTGGACCGATCTTTCTGAAACAGGAACCCTGGAGTAATACTAGGCAACAACCTCCACACGCCCACTTTTGTTTTATAGATCGATCTTCTGGATATTTTCACTGTGTATAACTAAGACCCTGGACCCGCCCATTTTATTTAAATTATATCACTGACAGATATTAATCGAATTGAATACAAACGAAAAATATTAATGACTTGTTTCTACTTGAAATGCTAAAATTGTTTTGTCTGAAATACTTTCACCAACAAAAATCACTATTTTGGGTAGACAAATTTAATATTTTACAATAAAAGAAATATTGTATATCCAGGAGCTTTGTAATAACTATATGAATAAATTTATAAATATAAAAATAAAAAATACGTTTTATTTCTTTTTAAAAGTAGGCCAGGAGTAGCGAATCAAACCGATTCAGCTAGCATTCTATAAATACTGATATATTTTTACTGAGAACGGACTAATATAAAGGGTGATTTTTAAGAGCTTGAGAACTTTTAAAAAAAACGCATAAAATTTGCAAAATCTCATCGGTTCTTTATTTGAAACGTTAGATTGGTCCATGACATTTACTTTTTGAAGATAATTTCATTTAAATGTTGACCGCGGCTGCGTCTTAGGTGGTCCATTCGGAAAGTCCAATTTTGGGCAACTTTTTCGAGCATTTCGGCCGGAATAGCCCGAATTTCTTCGGAAATGTTGTCTTCCAAAGCTGGAATAGTTGCTATTTATTTCTGTAGACTTTAGACTTGACGTAGCCCCAATAAAAATAGTCTAAAGGCGTCAATCGCATGATTCTGGTGGCCAACTTACCGGTCCATTTCTTGAGATGAATTGTTCTCCGAAGTTTTCCCTCAAAATGGCCATAGAATCGCGAGCTGTGTGGCATGGGAAGCGCCATCTTGTTGAAACCATTACGTCAACCAAGTTCAGTTCTTCCATTTTGGCAACAAAAGTTTGTTAGCATCGAACGATAGCGATCGCCATTCACCGTAACGTTCCGTCCAACAGCATCTTGAAAAAATACGGTCCAATGATTCCACCAGCGTACAAACCACACCAAACAGTGCATTTTTCGGGATGCATGAGCAGTTCTTGAACGGCTTCTGGCTGTTTTTCACTCCAAATGCGGCAATTTTGCTTATTTACGTAGCCATCCAACCAGAAATGAGCTCATCGCTGAACAAAATTTGTCGATAAAAAAAGCGGATTTTCCACATTTCGAACCGAACACTGATTTTGGTAATAAAATTCAATGATTTGCAAGCGTTGCTCGTTAGTAAAAGTCTATTCATGATGAAATGTCAAAGTATACTGAGCATCTTTTCTTTTGACACCTTGTCTGAATCCCGCGTGATCTGTCAAATACCACAGCATGAAAATCCTAACTCAAAAAAATCACCCGTTATATTAAGGATTAAAGTATAACATTTTATCTATCAACTTTAAATTTCAATTGGTGGATTTATAGCATCGGTTTTCTATCTGTTGGCATTCGAACATTGGGTTACATAAAAACTGCGCCTTTTATACTTCGCGCCTGATCAGTCCAAGAGTTACCAGGATCAAATATCTCATCTCATATAGAAGTTCTACTTTCATATCAGTGTATATATTCTTTTAATTCTACATTTGTTTAAAAAGTCGATTTGGTTTGAAAAAAAATTTACTATCTACATTCTAAAACACATTGTTGATATAGCGTTTAGTTTCTGATTATTAAAAAAACAAAAAACTGTTGACATGTGATGTGATACTGCTACTTGATTTGATACGGAACATGAACTGCGCTATCTTATAGAATTTTTCATAGCTAAATACGAATCAGGCTTTAGAAATGTTCCATTACGTCGAGACTTTGGGAAAAATAGAACGTATTGTGATAAAAATATATAATTGCTTTAATTGAAGCTTTTCGAAATAATAGCAAGATTAAGAAAACCCATCAACCGTGAATTTTGTTAAAGCAAAAATATTTGTTTTTATTTTTCCTTTTTTTTTAACATTTTTCGGTAATAGAAGAGTAAGCATTATTTTGTTATTTGGTAAGCGAGAATTTAAAGATGTTATCGATCAACTCTAAATATTTGTATGAAAAATTGTTTGAAAATTGATATGGACAATAATTTTTTAATTTAAAACATATTTAAAACGTATTTATAAAAACGGTGTGGCTACATCAAAATTCACTATTAAAGCCGGGTTTTCGAGCTTGCTCTTAAATTGGACTTCAATTTGAAAATTTAAGCCTAATTAGGTATTTGGAATCATTTCTGGTTCACCTGTTAGACATGTAAGATCAAAAGGAGACAACACAAATATTCATTGCTTTGAGTATTTAAACTCATTTTCAGTCCAGATTCGAATTCAGCATAAAACAATTTATAAGATATTTCTATTCGATGCTTAAATCAAAAAAATTTTTTTCGAACTGTATAACTCAAATTAAAATAAATTTTGTGTGGCCCAACCGAAAGACCCAAATCATATGTTGAATGTAGGTGAAAATTTAGTTGCCAATTCAATGTTTTGTGTTATTCTATCGGGCAGCTATGAATTGCATTTGCATTTTGACTTCATTTTAGTTGTAAGATTTCAAAGTATTTAATAATTAAATTTGGCAAAAAATACAAAAATTAGTTTGACATTTTTGTTGCATATTTTCGGGCATTCAGTCGCATATATGTGTATATGTGAGCTATGCTTTTAATACTAAAGTAAATTAAAAGGCTTTTATTTTTAAATGCTAAAAATTATTTATAGAATAAATTGTATCAGCTATTTGTTATTTTTTTTTTTTTAATTTTTTTAATTTTAGAATATATAAATAAAATTAATTTTACACGAAGCTATTTTCATGTTTTGATAAGCAGTCAAGCATGAAGCGAAACATATTGTCGACAAAAGATAGATTAAAAATAAAATTAAATACAATAAATTTCAAACGCAAGAAAACGTCAAAACAAAAAAACAAATGGTTACATTGTTGCTTTTATTTGAAAAGCATTCAGCTTAAATATCAAATCAAGTCAAGTATTCAATTGTACTAAAAAAGAAAAAAATAAAATAATAAAAAAAAAAATATAACAATTTTTTACGCTTTGCTTGAGTTCTGAAGAAAAGTGTTTTTTTTTATTATAAAATTACTTCCCGCGGTGCGCGTTCTACGTACGACAATAGTTCAGACTGCAAGCAAGCAAAAAAAAAAAAAAGATTTATATAAAAATAAATATTTTATGCAGCGTGAGCAGTCACAAAGGTGTACGTGTATGTGTTGTAGGCAGGACAATACCAGAAGCAAACAATGGCTAAAACGAAAGGAAACGGTTGTCGCTCGCTTAGTCTGGCAGCTGCAAACAACCGCGCTGGGCCGTTGTTGTTGTTGTTATCGCTTTCGCCATTTTATTTTTAGGTTTTTGCGCAGTGAGTATGAGAACGGATGCTGCTCCTACCACTTCCGCTGCGTGCTGCCGTTCACTTTCATATTAATTTTATTATTTTCCTTGAAATTTTTTTTCTTTACTGATTTCTGTTCATTTCTTAACGCACTAATGATTCCTAGCGGCATTAAACAATAAACTGCCTCAAAACAACAACAACGAAAACAGTTTTTTAAATGAAAATAAAAAATAGAAGAAAAAAAAAGAATGTTTTTAATTTTATTTGCTTGAAGCGTTATGCGACGTGCACAATCTGCTTTTGCGTTTATTTGGTTTTTAATGACTTGAAAAATATTACATTTATTTGCAAATGATGTAAAATTATTGCTTTCTGCACAACAACGCCAACAACAACACACAGCATGGAAAACGCTTAGAATGAAATTATAATAATAGAGAAATTAAAATGAGAACCTTTAAAAGAAAATACATATTTTGTAAAATTAGGCCGCTTTTTTAAATGTGAAGTGAAATGTTTGTCGCGTGCTCATATATAAAAATTATTTTTGTTGTTCGAGTATCTTTTCTAATTTAAAAATAAATTAATTTTAATCTTTTAATTGGTTGTATTTGTATCTTTTTTTTTTAATAAATTTGTTTGTCTTTAACATTATTGCCTTGTTGAGCAAAAAAAGAGCTAAAGTTAAATTTATCTGATTTTATCCAAATTGATTCTGAATACATGGGTTGACAATATTAGAATTGATTAAAATAAATTGTTTTATAACTAAACATTTTGTTCAAATTTAAGGTTCTAAATGTGCGGTAAGCTTGCCAACCTTTAATCTTCAAAACTAAGCGAATAGTACGTATAACTGCAGACGGACAAAAACATGAACATGGCTACGACTTATCTTGTCGATACACAAAGCCAACATTTAAAGTGACACATATCTTTACTCGGTTTATTGTTTTTATTTTATTATTATTTTTTTTTTGATCTGTAAAATATTTTATTTAATTTGTATTTCAATTGCAAGCATTGAAGTAAAATTTTTTTTTTAGATTGCTCCTCATGTACTTTTAGATGTCGTAAGCTTGTATTTGTTGTTTTACCATTTTGTTGGCACAGACTCAATTTATTTGTGTGTGTGAGTGTTAGTGTGTGGGTCGATATATGCTTAACCTATTGGCCAGATGGTAGTTTGTTATTGTCAAATATTAAAAGAATCATTGACCAAAACTCAGCCAGACATTTTTGATGCATATACAAGTAAGCTAAAATCGAATTTACACAATTTTCATGAATATCTGAGATTGTCTAAGGAGCAGAGAATGAACGAAGTGAATATAATATATTTATAAACAATGTTTGCACTGTGATGCTGCTTCAATCGATTTGCTAAAGTTCAAAATCGTTAAATTTTAAAATATATACACAATGTTAAATCTATATACGAGGTGGGTTCAAAAAAATAAGATGCTTCCTTCTTTCCCTTTTTTCCTTTTTTTTTTTTTTTTTTGTTTTTACTCCTCTGCAATTGCACATAATTTCGGGTCTTACTTTTCAAATTATTGTGCCCCCAATCGCAAAATATTTCCGATTTCAAACCGGCAGCGTTCGAGTGACTGGAATGAAAGTAAAAATTACATAAAACAGGTACCGCCGACTTTGAAAATATTTATATTCCTTATTCTGTAATGTTTCTAGAGTTTATCTTTTTGTACATTTTATAATCATTGATTCAGAATTCGAATTTTTAAATCAATATTTTCTACTCATGCCTTAATTTAAAAAAGAGCATTAAATTTGATATTTGGTTAGTCCGATAATTTATAACCGATAGCAGTTTTTTTTAACAAATAGCAAAGCAATGTTTTGAAAATGAAACATAACTTTTTCGTTTGTCAGAGCACGAATTTGAAATCGTAAGAATTTCTGTAAATCATAAATAGTAAAATTGTAGGGATTACGGGAACAGCTGTATTTGAGGTTAAAAGACACTTTCGGCAATTTTTGCTTATTTTTCCTTATCGCATTCCTGGTGCACTTTTTAAAATGTTGTGTAGTAATTTCTTTTATTATAAATAACGCGAAAAACAATAAATTACATTAAATAAAATAAATATGTATGGGATGCCCACTAGAAGTGTCCACCGCGCTTGGTAGTGCATCCTACAAAGGTATCTAAGCTATTTTACTGATGCTCCCAATGAGAGCTCACACGGGCCAGTATAGCTTAGTGGCAGCACAATCTGGCAGCGCAGCTTCCAACAGACCTGTCCTAGCCTCCTATCATGAGTCTGTCCTAGACTTGGCAAAATTAATCCAACATGAATGTAGCCTTTCATGAAAAAAGAAAACGATCTAAATGAACGTAACAGTTTGAATTTACCAGCTGTGAGGTCCCATTGCGCTAGACAAAGCAAATTTGTTGGTCGGAAAACGATATAGACCACGGTTTTGGCAAAATGATCCACCAAAATCAATGTTTTGCTCCGAAGAAATAAACTGTTTATTTTTTGTCATCTAATGTATGAGGTTTTTTAAAGATTCAAACCATCTTTTAAAATTACAAATGTTTTTAATTTTCAATAAGCATCAAATTTTTTTGATTATCGTAATGCTTCATTAGCTCTTAATGGTCGCATCGACTGGGCTATGGGGTTTCTGGGATTCTGGGCTATTATTGAACTTTTTTTGCTGTTTGTAAACAGGTTTTTCTTGACTTTTTTTATCCCCAGTGATGTAACATCATTCATTTATTCCGCAAACAAAAACTGTCAAATAATATCAGATTTGGTAAAAACTTTTTTCAACTGGAAATTTGTTGCTTCAAATAGGGCAGAGTGTTTCTCGTCATCCCAGAGAAGTTCAAATTTAATCTTCGTATCATGAATACGAATATCGATAATAAACGAAAGATTGGCATCGCCATGACTGCCATCAAGAATTTGGCTTGCGCTGCTTGAACTTTGTCTTAAAGAAGGCGGATGTTCATTTGACCAAGCGTGCCGGTAAATGAAATGAAGAGGAGATCGACAAGACTGTTCCCATCATTACCAACCCTCTGCAATTCTGAGTGTCTAACTGGACTTTAGCAGACAAAAGAATATCTTTGATGCCATATAATCCCAGATGACTTCCTTCCAGCTCTGCGTCACTACTGGTGTCAGCGAGTGAGAATAGCAAAACTACCGGTCATCATAGTCGCTCAATAGGTGTGTCCAAGAAGAAGAAAAATCATTTATTGCGTATTTTGCAGAAAGCTGCTATTAATTTCTTTAACTTTATTTATGCTGCGTATTGTGAAATATGTGATTATATTCTACTTTAAATAAAAATCAAAATGAATTAAAAACAAGGAAAAAGTTAACATCGGTTGGACCGAAGCTTATATACCTTTCACACATCATTTGTCGTGGATAGATCTCGTGTGCAGCATTTGTATTGAATTTGTATTGAATGTATTGTATTAAAATACTAAACAAATTAAAAATATTCTTTAAAAATTAGGAAATTCGCGGTCCGATCTGAACCAATTTTAAACTGAAGATTTGGCATGGTATAAGAAGCATTTGTACCATATTTAAAGCCATTAGCTCTATAAATTAATTTTTTCTCAAAAGAACTTGACAAAATGATGTACGTTTGTATTGGGGGCTATACCTAAAAGTGGGCGTAGCACATTGATTTTAACATAGAAAGTACACAGGACCTAGAAAAGCTTAAGTTTAAAATTTCAGCACAATATCTTTAAAACTGAGCGAATAAATCGCGGACAGACAGACAGACATGGCTAAATCGATTCGTCTCATGGAGGTGATCAAGAATATATATACTGTATAGGATCTACGATGCCTCCTTTAATGCGTTACCAACTTTCCGACAAACTGAATATACCTGTTGAGAATGAGAAAAAAAGATAAAGTAAAACCATTTAAAGAAATGTAACAAATTATTATAACCAGCCAAGTTCCAGCAATCGGAAAAATTATGTTTCATTTCCAAAACGTTTCTATACATTTTACATGACAAAAACTGCTATCGGTTAAAGATTAAAGCCTATCGGTATAACCAGATAGAAGATT
>JAEIFJ010002128.1:0-22242 GCA_018903435.1 Leucophenga varia | reverse complement strand
ACACACACATGCACATAAGTACAAGGACGAAGGGGCGAACGCGCTAAGCCCTCCACTGAGAGCAATTACGCTGAGCGCACAGCGACATTAACGGCCAACAGTCGCTGGGACGGACTGAAAGTCAATGTTTGTGTGTGTGTGTGTGTGTGTGTGTGTGCCTTTTAGAGGCCTGTTGGCGCGTTGGTCCAATGGCTGGCCTGCTTTATTTTCAGTTAATGCTGCATTTCCGTATCCGCGCTGCGTATACGCAGTGTGTGTTTTAATAACTGCCGCCGGAGCAACCGTCAGTTGGCCTGTCAATTACATTTTAAATTCCTCGTCGTTAATTTTGATGCCCTGCAAGGCAGCGTTGTCCGCGGCGGAGTTGTGCTTTAAAACAGATTAAGGACAGTTTTCGCCAGCCTTGTCTTTTCGCTCATTCGTTTAATTCACCTGTTCTTTTATCTGTGGACCTTTTCCAGTGTCCTTCTGCTGCGCGAAACGTCATTAAATTTTGCCTTTGTAAATGTCCTTTTGGTCATTGTTAAATTGGGTTTTTATATTGCCAACGCGACACATGCGCGCTCACTCACTCACTCACTCACTCAGCCGGACCAGTCAGCAAATTCAACATTTCGGCCGTTTGGCCGTAGCTATTTCTCAGCAACTGAATTCATTTTACTCGCAATCAGGAGCAGCTACAGCAAGCAGAGCCAACAGCAACAACAAATGTTTGCATATACATAAATATAAATTGGTTCTGTCCATGCGACAAGCTAGAGACTTGTAGCATCCTGCATCCGCGTTGCTGTCCCGTCCCGTCCCATCCTTCTTTTCCAGTTGTTGCTGCAGCGCGCAGTATCTATGGGGGTTGGACCTTCGGGTTTTTTTTTTATCAGATGACTCGCTCAGTTTGGGTCAGTTTTATTTACTTGTGCGAACTTTTTCCGTGTGCTCACTTCGTTTGTTAATTTGATTTTTATCTTCTTTTTATTTTTTTCACCGTCGCCAGTTGGCAACCTGGCGTATACATCTCTTTAGCACGTCGCGTATACGACCCGATGACGTCGCAACTGCTGATTTTATTAGGGAATTTGAAAAATAGTCCCTTTCCAGAAGTTTATGTGGAACGAGCTCTTTCTGTTACTCGTAACTAATCGCACAGCGCTACCACCTGCTGTTTTCATGTTATTAGCTCTGCCTGCCTCGGCTTCGTTACAGGGCGGCTAACTCGTTATCTAAGCCATTACGAAGCCATTTTAGGGCCTTGCAGATAATTTACCAATTATATGCAACGCTGTAATTACTTCCTGACCCAGTGCATCCGCTCCCAAGTACGTTCTTTTAATAATGGTTCCGGATATTTAAGTAGTTTCGAGCATAAGCTGCCGGCAACCAACAAGCAACAACCAACAACAACTAACAACAATAACAATAATGCTTCGCAGGGCAGTTCTTTGCCTTTTGTGTGTGGAAGGCGAGCGAAAATATCGAGCCAGAACAAATACTGTTTGAAAGGACAGCATCAATACACGGTCAAAAAAAAAATGTTTTTTTATATTTTAAGGACTCAATAATAACAAAACAGAGTAACATTGAATGCATAATCAATATAAATAATTCAAAATTAATATGTAATATTATTTTTAAATTCCAAAATTACCTTACCCTAATTAAGGGAAACTCTAAAAACTATTTGCTCTTTAATTCACAATTTCTTACAGTGTACACATAACTGCTTGAAGCTACAGTAGTAATAGCAAGAGCACTTCGAGTCATTTGTGCTGGGTCTAATGATTTCCGCTAGTTTCCGGTCGACGTCAGCATCGCCGTTGTCATCATTTCCATCTCCATATCCGTCCCTGACGCTGACAATATTGCGTATACTCAATTTTTCTGTCCGTAAAAAGTTTCGCTTTTTTCTGTTGTATGAGCCATGAAACTCAAACTTGAATGCGCTATACATTTGGTTATATTCAGCTCGCGCAGTATACAAATTATTATAATACATGTTCTGGGGCGAATCACAGAACTTTTTAATCAAATTGTTTGGTCATGGGATCGCCCATTGAGCTGTGCGTGTGTGTGTGTGCACGTTTGTTACCCATGGGGCAATTGTTACTAATGGAATAGTCGGACAAAATACGCTGCGGCTGGCGTGAGAAATTGTCTGGTTATGAAATTATATAATTGCCTTTAATTTAGCAATTTACAGTTAATAAAAACAAACACGAATAAACCAAGCAATGCGAGACAAACTGAACGCACTGTAGGCAAATTCAATTAGGTTCCTGCGCAAAAACATAAACCTTGAAATAAAGAACAATATGCAATCGCAACTGCCAGCTACCCTTTACACAATGTATGAATGTCAAGGTTAAAAGATTGCATAACTAATAATTCCTTAAACTATGTATATTTGGACGCGCTATATTTTCTTTGATAAGATCCGATGTTTATTGTTATTTATTATATTTACATTGAGCTGTGAATTAAAAATTAGCATGTGCTGCAAATCAACAAATACCAGGCAAGATTTAACAGAGCATCCAAGTTACACTCAATCGAGCATACAAATACGTACATACGTACCGATCATATATTTGCTATATTTTTTATTTACCAAGCCGATGCAAACGAATATTCCACACGATGTACCTCACTTGCAACAGTCAAATTATGGCAACAACAGAAAGAAAACAATAAAAATAATCACAACAACTGCAGCAATGAAACCTGTTTTGAGTGGTTCCCATAATCAACAACAGCGACATCGTGTGAATTTTTCAAAACGAGCTGCCTCAACTTTTTCGGAAGATTTTTCGCTGCCTCAATTGCGCTGCACTTAACACACAGAGAGTGCAGCCAGCTGGGCTTGGCAGAGTGGAGGAGTACGTGGTTCTTGTTGCAGTTGCTGCTGCTGTATGGTAGCTACTGTGGGTATTTTCACAATATTTCACGGATACGTGCGCATCGCTTTTGTTGGTGTGGCAAAGCGCGCTCTGCCGTTAAATTGCGCAAAATTTTGCCTTTTGGCTTAACAAACTGAGCGCTCAATTGTCGACGTTGTTGTTTGCATTGCCAGAAGAGCGGATGGCGAGTGCAGCATAGCAGAAAATTATGAGTTAATGGATTTTGTTTAATTCTCGCACACTACTTGTATTGCCGGCCGGCCTGGCTGACTGGCCTGCTGTCTACCGTCTGCTGCTTGCCTGCCAATTAAAACAATTTGCAAAATCGTTAACTTTGTTGTCAACAGCGTCAACAATGCACGTGCTGCCTACAAACACCCTCCCGCAGCTCACAACTTGTTGCTGTTGTTGTGCAATTGGCAGAGCATGAAAGTGTTGGGCTGTTGCTGCCACCCCACAAGCCACCGCAACTAATTGTTGCAATTTGCCGTAGTTTCAAGTTCAACACTGCATAAGAGGCAAAGATACAAGAGCTTTAAAAGCCGAGAAAAATTACTAGTGCGATGGGCTTAGAGAATCTAAATGGTCTACGATAATTAAAGTAATTAAATGCGGAAATTGTTTGGCGCAGTGGAAAAACTCATTTCACGAATTTATTTTCCATTGGAATTAGTCATAACGGCTTGCAGATACTCTTCTTTAATAAAAACTTTAAATGCAATGTTTTTTTCAAGTTTTAGAATAATACTGAAAATAATTTTAAATTACTAAATTGCTGGCAAAATATTTTTAAATTTGTTAACAATTCACCGAAAAAGTGTGTAAGCAGTTTCATATTGCCTGTGGTAGCCGTGTTTACAGATACACTTGTGTACTTCGTTTTCGTAATAAATTTCGCAATTATTCGGCATTATTGCTTTCAATACACCCGAAATTAGGCAACCGCATGCCTAATTTGAAAATGGGAAAATAAATGCATTTTGCAAATTGATGTGCAACAGTCCCGTTAGCATGTGAAAAGAACAATTTTCATTAGAATTTGAGTATTGAATATAATACCTACATAGTATACTATAGAACGCAACTGCGAGATGAGATTACAAAAATCACTATTTTTATGGCATTTAAGAAAATTGAATGCAAATGAATATCCTGTTAGGAAAACGATTAACCTCGTAATCGAATTAAATTTTTAACGGAAAAGCGGCCAAATCTGCATGAATACGTTCGACTAGTATTAATTTATGCATAAATTGATTCGATTATAATTCTACTTGCCGCTAAAAGGTATGTTTATATTCGATTTAATTATAACCTGATGCTGTCATTGTGTCATATTAAATATTCATGTGAAATACTCGGGCGCATTTGTGCTGTAAGATTAATTTATTTGTGGCAGAGAGATAATTTATTTATTTAAATTAAAATCCATCTGCGGTTGAATTAGAGCAAGTTGCAATTTGTAAAATGACAGTCTGACCGAAATAAGATAATGTTCGATTAGTTTTCGACTTATGTGCTAAAACTAACTAAAAATATAAATACAATTAAATCATTTAAAAATGGCCAAAAATAGTCCAAATTTAATCCGATTATAAATAAATCCTACAGATAACAATGCACTCAGCAGAACTGTAAAGAATAAATACACTTTGTGCAACCCATTAAAAGAGAATTTAAGAAAACTCTTTGAACCAATCTGATTAACAAATGATTCATTAAGAGTATGCTGACCGTTTAAGAAGATTATCAGAAACGTACTGAAAATGTAGTTCATTGTCTGTGATAAAGCACGGCATGACAATGTTACTTTTCCATAAGCTGATTAAGAGAGGCGACTACTGAGTTTCACCATTAATGGTGTGTTGAGTTCATCCAATGCACTTCCATTGGCATCCATCACATTATCACTGTAATCAAACGTTTATTTGACACGTCGTTTTGCCTGGCTTCACGTTGCTTATCCGCTTCACCTTTGGTAGCTTGCATCTGTGCTCCTAGTTCAAACAAGTTTCTGCAGGTCTGCTGAGTTTGCACTCTGATGTCTGCTGTCTGCAGTCTGCTTCCTTGTTGCTGTTGGTCTTTTTTTATGCTTTTTAGAAAAGTGAAATTGCATATTTGCTTTTATTATAATAAATGCCAATTTAGCTGCCTGCAATTCAATTACGTGAGCACTGTGAAAATTTCCCTTTTAGTTTTCGCTTTTTCTGTGCTGTCGTTATTGTTGTTGTTGTTGTATTGTTGTTGTGCAAAACGTGCAATTCCCGAGTGTCAGTTGGGCTCATAATCTGAGGCTCTGATCACGGCGCACAGAAACGTGAGCATCGTGTATCAATGCCTGAATCTCTGGCCAGGGAGACTCTCTCGATCTATTACCACAGCATAATTAGGCAAAGCCAGTGGGCACTTTAGCCATAAATTTGCGTTTATAGGAAAATACCGAGGGCTGTTCACCGTTGTTGACGACAACAGCAACAGCAACAGCAACATCAACAATAACAAAGACAACAACTTGGATGCTACGTTTGACTGAATTGGATAATTGAGTATACTTTAAATGGTCTGGACTGCCATGGGCTGCAGTTTCCTGTAAATACTTCATTGTCTTGCGACGTTGAATCATCATCGTAGGTACTACCATCTGATACTTACCGAGTACAAGATACTGCATTTAAAGTCTACCTTAATGTGTGTGGGCCATTATAATCAGACAATGCAACTCATCGATATGCTTACCGAGTATTATTCGAATAGGTAAAGTTGTGTGTTTCGCCTGTGTACTCGTATAGTATCTTGCCAAACATCTGCTGTGCATTGCATATGAGGGAACGCTGTGTGTGGGAGGTGCTGGTGAGGGGGTGCTGAAACCTGTCATTTTGAGCTGCAAAAGCTGCAATATCAGCAATGCACTCTTGTACATGGCACAACAACAACAACAAAACAAGATGATTTCCATAGCAATACTCAATCGCATAAGAGATAGAGATAATTGCAAATGAGTCTAAATGAAATGTGGGCATGACAGCTGACAATCCCATTAAGCAAAATGTGCTGACTTATTGTATTGTTAACTACAACTATCTCACTGTGAGGTTTGACTTGGGTAACTATTGGCAGTGATATTCAATTACCTAGCAATTTGCTAGCTTGAACTTGTATGCGGGTAAGATAACTCAATATCGACTAATAGAAATGTTAGTCATTATTCAATTTAGGCTTCATTTAAATCAGACAGTAAAGTGTTTAAAGTGATAGTATGGTATGATTGTCGTTGATTGAGTTCTGTAAATGCAAATGCTAATCAAACGAATATTTATTCTATTTACAGTTGATATTTTTGGGCCTATTTGCATAGAAGCGAGTAACATCGTCATTCAATTGTCAACCGGGGCACGTTGTTTTGGTAAGTGGTTGTTGTTAGTTTTTGTTTTTGTTTTTCTTTGCATTATTTTTAGTTCGCTTGTTATTGCAATCTGTTTGAAATGCCAAGCTCCCTCCACATATCGCCCTCTGGTGCCAGAGATTAGAAATTGCGGGGCCAAGTTAAACAGGGTTAAAAGGCGCTTCATTTGGGTGCTGTTCATTTGTCCGGTGTGTGAGGCTGTCATCGGCATGCAACATTTACAGGGTTGACATTTGCATGTGTGACACCCGCAATGATGTGTAGGTGTAGGTGTAGAGGGGTGTGAGGTGCAGGAGAGAAGTCCGTGGTGAATATGTTGAATGCATCATGCAAAGTGTTGCATGTTGCATTTTAAATGAATATTTTATGGTCGGCATCTGCAGCGGCGTTGAAAATAGGGTTGGCAGAGTTGGCAGCAGAGTTGGCGGCTTGTTCCTGATTGTTTCAGTTGACTGCGTGTGCGAACGCCTTAAATTATGCAACGCATTTGCAACGCGTCGCATGCGTGTTGCATTTTAATGGTCGTTCGCTGTCGCAGCGCCCACTTGGTGTTTTTTATGGCGCATGCAATGAAGTGCACAATAAAATATTTATAGACCTCCGCACAGTTCAATTGCAGGGCATCTTAAAGCCACATTCACATTCGATTCATTCAAGCCGTTCGTTCGTTCGATCGGGGTGTCAAAAAATGCTTTTATGGCGCTCAGCAAATGGACGAACAGATAGAGAGACAGAGACCAGGCAGATGTTATCGAGTCAATGCCAAATATATGTGAGATATGAATGCCTGAGGAACTGCCAGACGTACGTAGTGCACACATCTACAGTGCACAGTGCTGTAGCTTGTAGTGTGTGGGACATTCATCTCAATTTATCGCTCCTAGTTGCACATCCTTACAGATCGAGGTGTCGCCTGTGTACATCACAGTATCGCATGCACAGATGCAGCACAACTGTGAGCGTGTCTATGTGCGTTTCCATTGCGACTGTTTCTTAGTACACCCTCCGTCATGGCGCCTTCCTTTAGCCATTTGTTGCCACAGCCAAACGAGTCATTTCACTTGACATGCAGTTTTTTGTGTCTGCCCCACTTTGGGTGCACGCTCCCGCACTCTGTGACAAACAAACAGATGTAAACTCAGCATCAGATAGAACCCTACGTTCTGTGGCTGCGTTCCCCCAACTTTGATTATTTTGCCAGCGAATCCACTAAAACCGAAAGCACTCGTATATCACTGCACAAACAAGGAGAAGTGCCGAAATCATGGATAGATGCGAACATGACTCGGATAATGCTCAGATAAATAAACACACAAAAATCACTTGGGTGGTTAAGCTTATAAAGACCTTCCCATGACAACTAGGGAAAGAAATTGTATTTATTATTATTGTTTGTTCTCTTTTCTTTAAATATGCAACACTTGACTTGCATTATAAAACTTCTTTACCTTGTTGAATTTGTAAATATCGAAAAACACCACTTGGATCTTGAAATTAAAGAGTCTTAAAACCATAAAAAAAGGAATTGCCTTGTCAATTGCTGTTCTTATTGCGCTGTACTCTTTCCTTAGTGTTTTAAAGTTATTTATTTAAAGGAAGCAACAGCAGCATCGCAGGATCGTCAATCCAATTCTGTTTAAATGGTTTTGTCTTCTCTGTCTTGCTATTTTTTCTGCTCTGTAGCTCTTCTCTATGCATTGCGGAATTACTTAGCATCAGCACTTAGCCATTTCACACATGTTGTCCACTTCAGCTTCAGATTTGGGCATCCGAATTCCTTTGCACTTTGTTGTCATTTTGCTGTTGGGGAAATTATCCGCTTATGCTAATCTGTCTTACGTTTCAACTTTTCTCTCTCTCTCTCTCTTTCTTTTTCTCATTCGGACTGTGGTTCCTTCCAACTGTTTCTGTTTCATTTTTGCTGCGTCCTCGTGTTTCACGGATGAACAGATTGAGCTGGCTTTCAAATCTTTCGAAGGGCAAAAGAAAATTTCGAAAAATCCCATCTAGGATCTACTTGATGACCCTCTGTGTTACGTTGAGTATTTTCAATGTCACTTTCCTCAAGGATTTCACTGGCAAGCAGTGTAAGTACATGAGTTTCCGCTGCACAAAAAACTTATCCGGTTCTGCTTGCGCATTGAGTTGACCAGCGTTGCCTTTGCTTCACGTTGTGTGCCCCCTGCATTGTTGGCCTACTTTGTGAATATCGTTATCGTTATCGTTGTCGTTATCGTTACTGTTTCTTCGTTCTACGGCTGCGTTTTTTCTTACTAACTCCGAAGTTGTTAGCGATTTTCCTTGCGCATGGTTTGCCCTAAGCGGGTTTCTTCCCAGAACCAGCCCAATTAACAATGCTAAACGGCCAAATAACAAAGCCGCCTCCTGCTTGAAATGAAAAAACTGCAATGAAAATGAAATTGCAACATTTTACAATCACGTATGTAGGTTAAGCAGAGCAGTGACGCGGGCAGCGGCGGCGGCGGTAGTGAAATTAGCGTCACGCAACGCAATGCGAACATACGAAATCTGTTTGCTCCCTCGCCGGCAACGGTGGCCAAACGGAAGGCGGCCAGACAACGAAGCCAAAGTACCGTTTGCCTGGAGCGGGGCAAGTCCGAGCAAGAAACGCGAGCGGGGGAGCAGGGGCCACGAAACAGCGAGGATGCTAGCGAACATGGACGTGCCCTCTCGCTGAGCAACCAGCAGCTGCGTCGCTCCATGGGGCATATTAGCGCCTACAATGGAAATAATAAGAAGAACAATGCTGATTATCAGCAGCACGGCATACGTCAAGGGAGCGTTTCGTCAGACATAAATCAATTGCCAATGATTGCGAATCAATCAGCAATAATACAATACAATGCTGTGGCCGTTAACGGCAATTCAATGGAGCGCGAATACCGGCAGGACGATGACGACGATGTCTACGCTTCGAACAAAGACTCGCTTTATGCATCGGGTGACTTCCCCGGCAGGGAAAACAATGGATGGCATCAGCAGAGCGCATTTCAATTGGCCGCTGGGCAGATGCACCAACAGCAGCAGCATCGGTATGAACAGTCAGTTGACGACTCACCTCGACGCCCTTCTTTAACGTGGCACGAGCGAAAAAACTGGCCATCAAAGAAGCAGTCGGAAAATCTTATTAACAGTAGCATGCAAAGCCACCAACAGCCGCAGCTGGAGCAGTTGCCGCAGGAATCGCTGGAGCTTAAGTTGCCTGGAATCTGGAAAAGCAAAAATGTTGACTTTGGTAATGAAGTAACCTGGGGCAATGCCAGAGAGAAATCGCTACCTTTGAGTCATCTGGAATTGCTTCACGATCCCTCGACATTGGACAACGGCAACGAGCTGTATTCAGCAGGTGCTGGCTCTGCTGTTGCTGCTGCTGAGGCTTTCAACTGCGATGTGGATGAGGCTGAAAAATTGCGGAGGCAGCCTCAAAGTATGCAAAGAGAAAGGTAAATGGACAAGGCGTAAAGAGGGTGAATAGGCTTTTGAGATAGTCGCATTTAAATGTTACAATTTCAGAGAAATCATTTTAAAGCAATAACATATTAAATTAAATTAAGTTAGGGCGTGCCCGATAAAGTCAAATCAACATGAGTAAGGCAAAAGAAATGAAGTTGGAATTTCGGGAATTTGGTTCACTTTACGTTACCTTAAAGTGGGTTGCTGAACCTCTATGAACTGAGTCAAAATGAAAGCGCAACTAACCTTGACCGTCCGTTGACAACCGAATCGGAACTGTAATCGCAGCACTTTGTCAGTTTGTCAGTGTACCAGACATTTGCATATCGAATTGCAATCGGTTTGATTTGCCCGCTCGATTGGACGATAGTGTAAGTTGTTGTTGTTGTTTTTATTGCTGCTGCGGCTTATTGGGGCGTCGCTGTTGTTCTTTCTATAGTATTTTGCTGTTGTTGGCGCACAACCCGTATGCAGCTCAAGTGCAACCGCTAACAACAAACACGGTAAAATCGATAAGTCTTTTGTCAGCCACTCTCGATTTGTTTGCCACGACACAATGGAGAAAATTCTTCGGTCGCACTGATGCGTGGTAAGCAACGAACGAACGAGCTGCGAAGACGGAAGGGGAGGGCGAAGGGCGGAAGGGCGTGTTAGCGAATGCATTAGGCGTGTCATTTTTAGCAGTTGCTGTTGTTGCTGTTGCACAATCGCGAACTGTTTGGATTTGACTTCTCTGCCAATTTGTGATTCAAGATTGTGCGGGTTACGTGCTGCTTACTTATTCGCACTTGCATCAAAGTGGCCAAAAGAGAGGGAGAGGAGATGAAGAGAGAAAGAGAGATAGAGTGTGCATAAGAGTGAGAGTGAGAGAGGGCGAGCGTGGCTTGGATAGTTTCCGAAATTCAATCATGCGTGGCGAGGCAACTGCGTTCACTCGAGTTGGGGGGAAATGCATAATCTTGTTGTCGACGAGCGGGTGAACTAAGGGAACTGCTGATGCGAGTTCACTGACTGCGGCTAATTGAGCAGGAGAAAGGTAGCGGAAAGCAATTTGTCAATTGATTGAAAGCGAGTTTGATTTATATGTAGTACTACGAGGTTGATAATGAGGCCAGTTGTGCTAGTTGTTGTGTTCGCTATTCCAATTTGTAATCCCATTGAAATGCTCTGCTTATTGGCAGCAATTAAATTATCGAAGATAGTGACACAAATCGAAAGATTCCATGAGAGTAATTCAATTGACGATAACAAACTAACAGCGCTTTAATTGTCCCCATTGTTGTTACTTTCCAACTCTTATCAGTTTGATTATCGACTCTCTTCTGCACGCTCCACATGCATTGAAGTCTTTTTCTGTTTGAGAGAGAAAAGTAAAGAGAGGAAGAGAGAGAGCAGATTAATATAAACAGAGCACAAATTGGAAGGGAAATTGTTGTCACTCACTACTGTTGTTGTTGCTGTTGTTGCACTGTCAGCAATTGCGTTAAAGCGACACAGACGACACCGATGTTGCCGACGGGGACGGCAGCGTTAGGTGCTGCTGCGGTGTTCCCCCCAGTTCCATCATTAATACACCACATCAGCTTAATTTAATGCAACGCAGCAATTTTATCAAACGGCACCACCAACCCCACTACAACAACAACAACAGTAATGCAGACAAGTTGGCAACAACAACATGCTGGAAATAGCAACTGCTTTTAACACGCCTCAGACCCCTTTCATCTTCTCATGCAAGCGCAGTGCTGTTTTGATATTATTGTTGTTGTTACATTGTTGTTGTTGTTGTTGGAGCTGTCGCTTATCAGCTGTCGACGACGTCGTCGTCAATGTGTTGCCGTCTGTGAACAGAGTCGATACCATTTGTACAGGTCATGTTTCTGCCGCTCGGGGGGATCCATTTTAACTGGCGACGCCAACGCCAACGTCGACGCCGACGTCGAAGCCGAAGCCAACGTCGATGTCTGCAATTGATTTGATTGTTGCAGACATAGCGCATATCTGAGATAGCTCCGCCCTACCGGGCACCAGCACCACGACTTGCCGCGTCCGCATTGTCATGGCTTGGCAGAGCTGTTGCCTCCATCTGCATCTGGCTGTCAGATCGTCGAGTCATGATATGCAACTTTGATAGGCTGCACTGGCAATTGGCACGTTGTTTGATTTGTTTGACATGACTCGCTTCGTTCATGAGCAGTTGCAGCCCGTCGCAAAGTTCAGTTGATTCCTTTGGCAATCAGAAGGCGCCTTTGTCGTGTTATCTGTCAGACATCGCTCTAATCGGCAATGAGCTCCCCGTCAAATTGGTATTACGATCGCAGCTACGTGCTGGAACATGTCTGCCTGTCTGCAATGTCTGCTAGCTTAGTTATGTCATGTCAGCACAGTACAGACTGTGCATGCGGGTATAACTCACTCACACATGCTCACACACACACAACAATTTGGAGCTGCTAATAAATGTTGCCTGCAATTTGCACATACTACTGGGCTGCCATCGTTTGTTTTACAGTATTGTGAGGACTAAAGCGGAGATACAAATGTCACATGAGTGTTTTTATCAGGGCGGATTAAACAACAAATGTTTGGCTCTTTATGTGGGTGAGCAACAAGCTTCGTTAACTCTGACCTGCCTATCAACATCAACGGCAACGACAACAACGAGGGTGCAACCAAAACGAGTACTTTGTAAGCCCTTGGACGAGCCTGTTGTTGTTGTTGTTCGCAAATCCCGGCGATGTGGCTGCAAGGGAGCACACACAAAAGAGAGCGCAGTGCAAAAAATATGCTTGGTGCTGTAACAAAAAACCAAAACAGACAATAGACGGCAGCGGCAATTGCAAAGTTGGCGCAGCAAAAAAAAATGAACTCTGTCGCATTTCCGGCAGCAGTCAACATGGCGAATGTTCGCGGCGCCGTTTTATGCAAAACTCCAACTCCAGAAAAAGAATAACCGACTTATGGACTGTTCATATTTTTGCCACTCATTCGTGTTGTTATGTCACCTGTGCAAGGAGTCGAATTACTTTGCATACCCGTAGAAGGGTTGCAAGTAGGCTAACATTGTTTATTACATACAATCAAATTGATTTTTCAATATCCATGTTGATAGTATTGTAAAAGTCCGGGGTATCTACGGCTCTAACCCGTTCTGTTCTTCCCACACCGTAAAAATCGGTGTTTTTTATAGTGTCTGATATAAAAATTTTCAACATTTGCGCACAGATTTTTCATAGTTTGTTTTATTGCCCGGTTTGATTGCCCTTCACACAGCAATCTCGTCTTGTAGTAGTTACATGCCGTACTCAGTTATGCCTGGCTAATGAAATTCTCCTCTCTTCTCTGATTTTTACAGCTGTGCGCAGTCTGCGCCGTTGGCCGAGCGACTGCAGCGATTCCGGCAACGACAGCAGCGTTACAATAGCGCTGAAATCGACGACAGTGATTTATCAGCTGAACAAATAACCTTTGCGAATTTGCATAGGCGTAGCCAGAACAATCAACGCGAACCGAGTGGCGGAGCGCATCACGGGGCTGCAGTTGATGCTGTCACACGTTGCTCAACAGACGCGCTAGACGAGCCGCAAGCAGCAGCACAGCAAAGTGACGCTGGTAACGCGGAGGAGGCAACGCCACGGCGACGCGTACTCATAAAGCGTCGCATCGTGCGCTCATCGCGTGCCCGCAACGTTGGTGAACGAGGAACAACACCCGTCAAATTCTGCTTGCAGGTCAGAGCCGTCACAGAGTTCTCACCTCGACTGGCTATCGCGACTGCGGCAATTTTGCACCGGCAGTGCCAGCGAGCAGCAAAACATCCACTCCACCAGCAAGCAGAGCCTCAACAGACAGGCCAGTCTCAATCCACCACCCCACCCGATCCCGATATCAATTCCATTATGGCCGTCCTGCGTACTATGAAACTTAAAGAGCGCCTGGCCATTAGCCTAGGTGCGACGCTGGTGCTGCTCACGCTGCTGCTAATTGTCGATGTGCAAATGGACTTTGGTGTGGCGAATCGGCATCTACTGCAGCAGCAGAAACAGCAGCAGCATCAAAAGCTGCGCTATGGCAACAATAATGATTACAACGAAGTGGGCCCAGCCGGCGGTGGCGGAGGCGGGGGACTACTGCATGAGTTCAAACGAAAGTTCCTGCAAAAGAGGTAAGAGGCACCACAGCCAGGTGATAATGGAAAAAGCTTTTAACATAGAATGATTCATGCGTTGAGCACACATGGGAAATATATGAAAATAGAAGTTAGATGACCTACTTTTAATTTAAACTGAAGGAAATACTTTATTCGGTGAAAATGAATTTAAGGCAGCCATCATTCGATTGCATTTAACTTTTATTGTGCTCTGACTTTTGCATCACGTAACACTTTCCTTTTCTCTCGTCGCTAGTCATGGACACATCCATAGATGATCCAGACAATGAATGTAATTCAATTTAGTAAATGCAACAGAAGTTGCAGTAAAAGTTGCATTAAAACGTCATTTGAAGCAACTTTTCAGATCAATATATTCCAATTGAAAACTTATACGGTAAACATACTCGTACAGTCAAGCTTCTTATACTTGCCTTTTGCAGAGATATTATAACCAACTAGCAAGGCCCAAGGTCTTGAATTTTCTGTTTCTTATCATTGACGGCGACTCGATCATCCTTTTTCTTTAAAACGTGCTGTCTTGCTATGTGTGTAAGCGTGTGATTATGTGAGAGGCGCCACTTTTAAGATGCACTTCAAAACTTGCGCAAACTACGTAATAAAACAAAAAAAAACAGCAAGACGTCAGACATGCCTTCTCCTCTAGCAATTTCGCTTGCCACGAGCCCAAGAGGCTGTCAGGCCACAAACCATCAGGTTAAGGGCAAAATCTCAAGTTTTCTTGCCAATATTTTGCTGGCAAATAATTAATTAATTCATAGGTACTAAGTGTTGCCTATGAAACGCTCTCTCTGTCGAATAATCTTTGCCCTGTGCCTCCTCATAGGGCCACTTTAAGGTGATACTGTTGCCTACTTCATGTAGATGTGCAGAAAAGTGTGCTTCTGAAGCGTAATAAATTCAATTAACGTTAGGTTTTTAAATAAGGCTCCTTTAAAGGAACTTCATCATCATCATAGTGATGCTATAAATGTTTTTGGTAATCTGTGAAATATATAGTATATTGTTTTAACTGAACCATAAAGACACACCAATCGCTTACCAGAAGAGCCGTGTTCACGGCCAAGGGCACCGGGGCCGAATCATATAGGGCCTCTGGCTCTTGGCCAACATAAATAATACGATGCGCTGCTGACTAATTTTCAGATTGTAGAAATATATGTTATAAATCTCGTACATAATGTCATCATTCTGTGAGTGAAAGCGAAACGTGAGTGAAAGGTAGTCAAATCAAAAAAAAAAACACTTAGATTACTTACACAATTTTCTAACATTGTACCGAGAATACAATATACATACATATTCGGATAGAGAAGAAAGATATAGCAATAGCCTCCTGGCCAGTTACCCCTAATTAAGACAAACGTTGTCAATAGAATGCACACGACGGAACTGGCAACTTGTGTGGAGACTATAGAATAGAACAGATCGTTACACTGCGCAATAAATCTACGTTAAAGATAAAAATATAGCAAATAAAGTATGATTTTAATCTGGTCACTCACATCAGATATGTCTGATGCCAACGTGAAAATATCAATGAGAATTTTAGAATTCTCATTTTGAGCTGATTCGTCTTCTGCTTCTTCTGTGTCTGAGCACTTATTAAGTATGTCCACCTTAAGACGTAATACATCCGCAAACACATAGGCCTGAAGCAGATGCACTATGATAACCATATCACCAGCATACATTCCAGTGGCCCCAACAATGCAACTGGCGGCGTGTACTGCCTGAGTAATCCAGGCGCCCAATGGGGGTTTCCACATCAATGCCCGGGATATGATAGTGCATTATTAGGTAGACTTCTCCGGTTTTTTCCATGCAAGCATCGGAAGGGTCAACATGCCCACAATTCCGAGTAGATAACTCATGCCGACCAAGTGAATGACGCGCCGTAGCTTGCGGGAGGTCTTCAAGAGAGCTTGAGCAAACCTGGGATCATCGTGTAGCTCGTATTCCTCATAGATTCGTATTATAAGCTGGTTCAGCTCATACACCTTGCGATGCGAGAATACTCCAATGACCATTTTGTTGATCCCTTGGACTACACTGCCAGCCATCGAGATTGCTTCCAACGTGTACATCCAATTGGACTCCTTAAACACTGTCAAGGTGGTGAACAAAATATAAAATAAAATAATTATCACAGTTGCGATAGTGATGCGATTGATTCGATAATTAGCATCATATGCATTGGCACCGACACAGCTAGTTATGAAGCGAACAAATCGCATTATTGATCCGAAATCTTCAGTTGGTCGCGGCGACATTTCGACTACTTTTGATTATCTTCTTAGCCGAGACACTACCCTTTATAGGTTTAAATCTGGGATTGAAAGCGGCTGCAACTGACACCTAGCGCGACTAGATTGAAAAATTGCTTAATTAGCTGCGCTAGCTAGACTAGTGTGTCCAGTCTGAGAGAAGCACCTGGCAGTGTCACCTGTTTTACGCATGTCACTTGACAGTTTAATGAGCAAAGTTTACTTTCGGTTTAATTAAGTGCACGCCACAACGCACATCGATCCGTGGTGTTGCAACACTGTAGACACTATGACAATGTGTGCTTGTGTGTGAGGAACAAGTGAACAATGCCACAAACAAACTTATTGCCTAGTTGCATCACCAAACAATGTTAAGGACTAAGCTGCCACGTGGCTTGTTAGTCAACATATAATCTGCGATGGCCGCAGCATAGAATCAATTAAGCATATTGCACAAACAGCTGAACGTAGCTCCAAGGTTGTCAGTGGGTTGATTTGTCAGTTTGCCATGCATCGCATTGCAGAAGTAAGTTCTTAATTCTCTTCGCCACACAAAATGGTATTACGCAGGGAACGTGTGTGAGTAAGATGACATTAAAAGCATTAAATCTGCTGAAGCTCGTTATGAGATATTCGTAATAAGCCTTGCGGCAAAGATAACAGAGGCGCAGAGAGCTGAAGAGAATCTGACGCCCTGTTGCGGCTATAAAGTTTAAAGCTTGCTGGCAACTGTTAATTGAAAAAGTTTCGCACTTTGCCTGGCACTGCACATGTGCCACTGCGCACCTTTTGAGTGACACCCAGGGACAGGCGCATACAACGTACACATTCTACCTGATCTACCCTGTCGGGCAAAAGAGAAGGAGAGAGAGAGAGAGAGAGGGGGGATTTGTTGCACACTTGAAGCAACAATTAAAAATTAAAACGACAATGTTGAAAGTTCTGCGTCTGTGGCAAAACAATTTGCCCCACTTTGATTTGAGGCAACTCTCATCTTAACTTAACTCATCTTACCTCATCTCATCTCATCTGAGCTCAACTCATCGTGTAGGGCCTTCGTTTAATGATGGAGCACTCGCCCTTTACATGTGGCCAACTTGTCGAAAGCATACACATTCAAATTTATTTTAATGGCCTAAGAGTGAGAAAGAGACAGACAGACAACGAGAGAGAGAGAGCGAACTGCACTCAAATTACGATAGTACTGAGAAAGCTTCCGAGATTTGTGCTAACGAGCGACTGCAATTTGCTGACAAACACAGCCTGGCCAAGGTTAAGGTAGGCCGCACAGAAACTGCAATGAGACATGCAAAGTTACAATCTACAAGAGCTACATCAAAGCCTAGAGCTAAGTTCTAATAGTCAATGAAAGCTGTTAAGTAGAATCTGAGGCAAGTAAAGAGTGCACAAGCCTAAAATCTAGTTTTTGCACAGCTTATCTGATGTTTATTCACCTGTCGTGACTCGAGAGTTTTCAAATGTAAAAGTAAACTGTTACTTCTTTGAATTGTGAATGACTGTGATGATACTAACTAAGTATAACGTGCACTAGAGACTTTATTTTCATGCAAAACATGCTTGTCAGACAGAACTCATTTTTGTTTGTTAGTTTAGAGTATTATGTAATAATGAAGTAATAGATGAGTCGTGTATGGAATTTTTTTAAGGCGAAGGTCCCTTGACTGTAGCCAAACATACGTATATTAAGTGAAACCAGGCTCTTGTTAGTTTTTTTTATCAGGTCATTTTAATAAGGCTTAAAGGGAAAACTAATTAAAATGTCTTCAATGTGTTTTCTTTACAGTAACTCTTCAGGCTCCAAAGAGGCATCTACACAAGCCCAGGCTTCAGCTGGTCAGAATGGAGGGACAACAAGTGGACAGGAGGCGGTTGTTGCTGGCTCTACGCTCTCGACGCGAAAACCAACGCCGCACGATCGGTATACGGATCTGCAGAAGCTGTTAATCAGTGATGAATACCTCCATGTAATAGTTGACAATGATCCCGATGTGACGGTGGATAATCCCACGCTAGCTGAGGTGTTGCATCGCCAAATCGGGTGAGTGATATTCAGTAGTTAAGTGCGATTGTTAATAGAAGCGGGAACGGTGAACGGAACGGAAGCTGGACGAAAAATTCAATTTCCCCTAAGCGGAAGGTATAATGCTTAGTGATTTGCCTTCCTGCAGAGTTTCACCTACATTTGTCAGGCACGCGCATCGACTGCCGTAATAGTGGGTAAAGTGGCGTGGAGGGGTGAGTGGGACACCCCCACCCGAAGAGCAGCAGCTAAATTCTCAGCCTGTGTGCGGTGTTCGAGTGAAGCAGTTACGGGTTCTTTTGGCTTTGCTGAAATTGAAATGATTTTTATTGAAATTTACGCTCCATTTACGTGACACATTTAAGTTTTAGATATTTGCTCTAACGTTAACGTTTACGTCTTTACCGTTTCTATCTCTGTAAGTGTTGCCTGATTGTTGTTGCTGTGGTTGACGCTGATGCCGATGCCGATGCCGACGCCGACGCGACTTTGACGTTGTTGCCAGGCATTAGGCTTGTTTCTATTTCTGCAGACGTTGTTGTTGTTGGTATCATTCTCGATGCTGCCGTCAACGGCGCTTTGCAGGTCTGATGCCACTCGCTGATAACGCTGATGAGAGTTTAGCGCGATGTTCCAGTGCTTGTCTCAACATTGCGTATACGTAATTTCGTATGAGCGCAATCAAATAAAATTGCAATAAAGAAATCAATGCGGATTCCAGACCGTACTCTAGCCTTGTAGTCTCCTGCGGTGCTTCCCTTTCACTCCTCCCTTCCCTTTTTTCCCTCTCACTTAATGCTGCAATGAAATTTATTTCGCTGAGAACACATTTGATTTCCGTGCACAGTAATCAGCTTAGGTTTTCTCTTCGACATTTTCGAAGACACACAAAAATGTCGAAGCTGCTGTTGCTGCTGCTGCTGCGAAATTGTTTGGCTGTCTTTATCAAAATTGAAAACGTAGCGTATGAGTAATTTCATTTGCTCGAATAGTTGGCGAACACCATGTGCAGCAAGAAGTACGAAAAAGAAAAAAATAATAATCATAAAAAGCCAAACGGGGGAAAATGTAAAGTGGTAAAAACTTGTCAAACTGAAAGTACGTTGTTGCTGTTACTGTAGATGTTGATGTAGGCATCGCCTCGGGGGCGGTCTGTGGGCGTTGGCATTAGCATAAAATGCTTGATTTTCTAATTTATCGCACATCACCGAAACGAAGGCAAATGTTTTTGCGCTGCACGTAGCACAAATGCAAATTTCATTAACAAGCGAAATTGCCTGCTGTAAGTTGCAAGAGGGAGATAGAGCACACACGTGGCATGTAGAAGAAAAAATACACTCACCAGGCCTTCGAAGAGCTTAGCAGGGGTTTAAAAACAAGGGCTGCCATTATTCGGATCATACTTTCAACGTAAACAAGACCTTTTATTAAAAATAAATCATGTAATAAAATAGTTAAGGATAAAGATAATTTATGAATCTCTTTTTAAAGTGACCGCCAAACCTTATCGAAATATCAGGAGGGCTCAGAGTGGGTGCACATATAGACCAAAATTGGAACCAGGCTAGCTAGTAGCTTCTCAGTAACTGCCACCATCAGAGATATCTCATTAAAATTCTGTCGTCTCGCTGGTTGCCATTGTTGGCTGTCGCGGCAGACGCGTGCCGAGCTCATGTCGTGTGTGGCTTAGGCTGTCTTTTGTCTTGGCTCTTCAGTTTGGGGATGCAACTAGCGGATGGGTGGGAGTGTAGAGTTGTGTCAGCACTTTTCGGCTGCCTTTTGCCCACGGAATGCAGCGACATTCAGGTGACTCTCTCAGTCATTCTGTAGAAAAAAATGCAGCACACAAAAAATGCAAATTCACCTAAAATTACAATGTGAAATATGAAAGAGAAAATTGGACTGCAGCAGAGGGGAAACGGGTAGGGAATATTTGGGTGAAAGGCGTGTTCTGAATTAGCTAAATATAATTACGAAAATTTGTGCTTGTTACGCTAGTGTTTTGAGGTTGTGTCCCTGCTACTGATTTACCATAAGCCGCAGTGTCCTTCTGGGTCGCTGTCGCTCTCTCCCATCACGTCGCCTTGTGGCGTGCGTTTAATTAGTATGACAAATTTTTAATTAGCCTGCAATTGCGACCGCGTCGAGCTGGGACAGCAATCTTATTGCGAGAGAATTACAGCAGAGTAACAAAAAATGAGAGAAACAAAAACGAAGTTAAAACCCAACTGCAAGTTAAGCAGCTGCTGCCACTCCAGTTCGTTCCGTCCCGGCCCGGCCCGGATCTGACTGCGGAAGGCAGACGCGTCGTAATAAAAGACTATGCTCAATGTCGGCGAGTGTGTAAAACTAAAGTGCGCTGACATTTTGCCAGCTACGCGAAACACGGAGATGCACCCTTCTCCCCACCGCTCTACCGCTACTGAAGCTCCCATCTATTGCCGGCCCAGCTGCAGCTGTGGCTCTGGCTGTGGCTGTGGCTCTGTGGCTCTGGATCTGTAGCTCCGCTGTCAGTGGTTTTAATGTGCGCGCTTTTGCTACTGCTGAAGTTTATCCTTGTAGACCGGCAAACGCAACAATATAAGTTTAATTTCATTCTTGTGCGTTGGTTGGTTTTGTAACTCACTTCAAAGTGTCCGCCCGTCGACGGTCGGTCGACAAGACGGCGATGGCGACGGCACGGCAGCGCCTGTCGTCGCTGGATTCTTGGCCGCGGTTGCGTTGTTGGGCCATTCTTTGGTTGCCAGCTCGCCACAATTTTACACGCACAAAGTTTTTCGCTTTCTAAGCACACGGCGAGAGCACAGGAAGAGCTTGTGGCCAGGACTTTCTCTCTGGCCAGGACTGTGCTCTGTGTCGCAGCTGCAAAAAGGAAATCGACGATGGCAAAGTTTCCTGACATTTTCTTATGTTGAAACAATTATGGGGCGGAGCATGGAGTTTTGGCCTGGCTTAGGACAGACCTTGGACATGCCGACTGACAGCTGTTATTATATCTACTTGGGACTGAGCGAAAACATTTGCAATGACAAAAAAGAAGAAGGCAAAGCAAGAGTAACAACTTAAAGTGAAAGTTGGATTCATTGTTGACCGAAATGTTTGTTTAAAAGTTAAAGGATTAAAGTGTACTATGGGATAGATTTAAAAATTATTTCATTGTTGGTGAAGTAATTTGATTCAACTATTGTCCATAGCGAACACTGAACATCTAAGAGTAAGGTACGTTTTGGTATTGTAATTGAACACAGAAACACATTGTGCTCCGATTTAAATACCAATTTTTACTTTAATTATTATCCCAACTAATTATCGGAAATTGCAGTTAATAATTTTAAATTATGGTAGATAAAATGAGTGAAGGAAATGGTTACTATATGCACAGATGGAATGTGCTGCTTAACCCAATGTATTGCTGCCCAATTACAGGGCCCCTGCGCGCTGCGAATCATTCGCATGAATCAATTGCAAAAGGGATTTGATTAAGCATGGCAGACAACATCTGTGGGACTTCATATAAGCCGTAAACCAATGGCGAAATATTTAAACACGCCGCCAACCTCAACTATTGCCAGTTGGACAGCGTCCAGTGCTTAGTCAATGTCTAAACGAGCTGCTTCATCAATTACGCAGTGCTTGGCTCTGCTCTAAGCGCCCAGGCTACCCCAGGCTGCCCCTGTGGCATTTGACAAATGAAACATGCGCAGAAATTGGATTCAGACTCGCCATTGTAGCGGATGTAGCAATTTCAGAATTTACAGTCACCGGCTCAAATGAAGTATGAGCTGCTGCTGTGGTTAAGAGTGTCGACCACACTTAGCAGCTGCGTCTGCAACCTCGACGCACCTTTCGCTCCGTAGACCCATGTCAATTTCTTCCTCAGCTTATGACAATTGCCGCCTGCTACCAAGAAACGGCCAGTTTGCTATGTTGTTAATTGCAGGCCGCAGAAGCGATTTAAAAATGAAAGAGGCAGGCGCTTGCAGCTGCCTTAACTA
>JAEIFJ010002127.1:0-16732 GCA_018903435.1 Leucophenga varia | reverse complement strand
GAAATAAATTTTTATACCCTGTACCCAAAGGGTAAAAGGGTATATTAAGTTTGTGCGAATGTATGTAACAGGCAGAAGAAGGCAAGATAAACCCTATATAGTATATATATTCTTTATCAGCATTGGAAGGGATGTCGAAGTAGCTATGTCTGTCTGTCCGTCCGTCCGTCTGTCCGTCCTGCTGTCTGCCGTATGAGAGAGATTATCTCGGAGACTATAAGATATAGGGCCATCATATTTGAAACTTTAACTCTCCTGAGCCGTCAAGTGTTCACTTGCAAACGGTTTTTCCTAGGCCCATTTTAAGGGGTACTCCCCATACAAATGTATACGTCATTAATACGTCATTGTTTTTCATTCTAGGAAGTTCAAATTTAGTAGGGTAGGACCAACAAAATTATAGGTATAGCCCACATACGAATGTAGCCCAAAAATTTTGGGTTTTTGCAGTAAAAAGTCATTGTTTTTTATTCTAGGAAGAGCAAATTTAGTATGAATTATGTATATGATAGTCCCAATAAAATATTTCACTGTGTGGGACCAACCAAATTTTATGTATAGACCGCATACAAAGATATACCCGATTTTTTAAATTTTTGTATTAAAATTCAATTCAATGAGATATGGTAGTAAGATACAACTTAACTTAAGGTACATAAAGATTGGATAGAGGGTATCTTGCAGTCGAGCATACTCGACTTCAGCGTTCTTTCTTGTTTTTACTTCTATGCTGTAAACGACCTCAATTTTTAAATATATTTCACAAGTTTTATGGCCTCTCACGTCTAAAATATCAATTGATTAGCAAACAAAAATTACAATACAATGACAATTTTTTTAAAAAAAAAATTTTGTTTTTAAAATCTTAAGAAAATGCTTAGAATTCTTAGAAAGCCTAATTTTGAAAAATGTGTTCATAGAAAAAGTTAAATAACTTGGTCAATTATTGTCGGATTTTTATCATTAAACAATCATTTTACTCGTAGTTCTGTGTACTTTAAGAAAACCTTTGTCATAAAGGTAGCTTTCAAACAAAAAAGTGTAAGAAAAGTACGATAACCTTAAATGGTTGGAAAAAAAATGGTAAAAATTGCGTTTGTCTTGAAAATACGCAGAGGTACGATCAAAAATGTCATAATAATGTCATTGCCCTCAAAAGGGCAACATGTTAAAAAATTAAAATCGGTTAGTAATTTACAGAGATAGTGCTCTTTAAGTGGAAAAATAGGGAACATTGGTTTTTTGACCCTAAATCCAGACGCTAAGGGTCCCCCGAAAATTCTAAGCATACCGTTTTCTTCTACTCGAAGAGACCTACAACCTACACTATAAGATTTCATTGCTTTCTCAGTAGAGACCAAGATATTCAAGTTTAAGTTTTGTGTAATTACTTTTGACGGAAAAAAAATGTGTGTAATAACTTTTGACGGCCGCTACTCATTACTTCATTCGCTTGAATCTCGGTTCGATATACCGTTATCTTTTCCAATAAGACACCGATCGATTCAGGATAGATCAAGGATTACAACAACATATCTTATTATAGTCTGACATCAATAGCAACAGTAGGAAGAAGGAAGGAAGTTGAATGTGCAAAAAAAAATTTGGTTGTGTAATAACATTTGACTATGGCTGTATTTTTGTGCGCTGAACAAGATTCTGGCACTCAAAATTTGCCATCAAGTTTGGTTCTCGAAAAAATTGATAAAGACCCCAAAAATCGTATATTGAGTGTTTCTCTGATTCTGTTTTGATATGACAAAATGAACATGTAGAAAGTATTAAAAAGTATTAAAATTATTACATCACATACACATTATCACTTTTACTTTATTGGCCAACAGATGATAGCTTTATCAATAGACGAAAGACTTCGGTTTACTTGTATTTTGAGTAAAAAAAAATTTTAAAACATTTCCACATATTTAAAAAATGTGAAAAAAGCCTAGAAGTAAAAAAAAATAATTTCAAATTTACGGAAAAAAAATTTGATTAAATTTTTTACCAGGAACTGAAAATTGTATTTTTTATAACGTAAAGAAAACCTTTAAATTTTGCAATTTACACGGGTTAGAGCTCATTAACATATATAAAGGTGAAAAATAGGGGATGCCAACCTGAAAGCCAAATAGAGTGGCAACCTGCATTTTTTACACTATATTGGGATAGTTATAAAAATAAATTACTACCTTTTAAATATGTTTGGAATTCTATTTGGATTGTGAAACTTTCAAGTTGTGTGCACAGAAAAAATCAAAAATCTTAATTATTTGATATTTTTTAGAAACAAAACTTATTAATTTATTCAGCAATCACAGACAGGCTGCTTCAAAGCTCAAAAAAATATTTATTTGACGTCGCTGTCAGTTGAAGTTTTGATATTGACACTGCTTGAGGTCCGAGTTGACAATAGCAAGCAGTGGCAACCTGCAAGCCTCTTCCCTAATGAATTTGTCGAACTACAAAAATTGGTCAGCTCCATCAGATAAATGTAAAAAAAATTACCTTAATTTACACAATATTTCCAATTATAAAGTTTAGTAGCTTGTCCGTCCTTCCGTCGGCCCGCCAGTACAACATTTTTGTTAAAATCGAATACAGATACGCAAATTTTCTTTTTAATTTAAAAATTCTTGCATTTATTCATTTAAATTGAAATACTTTAATGCGCCAAAATCAAATGCTTTGCACTTTACAAATAATTTATGGCATTTTGTTATGTGAACGCATTAAATCTTTGGCAACATTAACAGAAATCAGCAAACCGTATACGCCACCTACTTTTTTTGGGACATTAAATATAATTTTTGTATACTGTAAACGGCAGCAGAAATGCCGGCAACGGCTTTCTAGACTCCCAAATGCTTTTTATGCTTTTGACTTAAACTGAAAATATTGAACTGAAGCGCAAATATTCGCACATTTTGCATTTGTAAAGCGTTGTGCTTCTATATTTTTTAATGCGTTTTTTTTTTGTTGGCATAAATGAAACATCAAAGATTTACGAGCGATGATTAAGAACAACAGAAGATGTACGTAGACGTAGCTGGAAAAGGATGAAAAGCGGAAGGATATTTGCGACAACTGCAAAAGTTAAAGTTGCAAATGTGTATACGAAGTGAACAGTGAACTTAGTGCTTTTGTTATTGCGCATTTTTTTTTTCTGTGTGTGTGCTTCTTCTTGAATTTGAGTCAAAATCCTTTTGCAGTATTACGCTAGAGACGTGTATGTGTGTGTGTGTGTGTGTGCATTTGTGTTTTTTTTAAAAAGAGGGTGGGCGTCTGAGTTGTGTTGCAGTTTTAGTTTTGTAATTGTTTCGAGCTTGTTTATTGTTTTTTTTTTTTTGCTTTTTGTTATTTTTAGGAATTTGCTATAGTTTCGCACTCTTTCTAACTTAATATTTGCATCTCTTTTACACACTCTTTGTATGTGTGTGTGTGTTGGTTAAAAATTGCTTTATTCCGCATCGCTGGCATTTTGTTTATTTTTATTTTTTTCGTTTTTTTTTTTCAAATACAAGAAAGAAAGTCAGCAAAATGTCAGAATTTGAAATGCGACCATGGTTTAGGTTAAATGCGTCCTTTTCGTTCTTAATACAAGCTTACATATGTATGTGTAAATTCTAGAATTGAGCATTGAGGTTTGAGTTTCACGCCATGAATTTTGCCGCCGCCATCGCCGCCGCTGCTTATTGTATGCCAAATTTACATTTTCTGTACGCGAAATTGTGTGTTGCGAGGCGTGTAAATAATGTTGCCTACTTTTCTGCTTATATTGCTCTGTTCTCTCTTCATGCCACTCGGGCATCGTTTAAAATGATTTGTAGGCATTTTAATCTAATTAATGTCGCCGCTTAAAATACGATTTTATTTTTATTTATCATTGCAGCAGTTTTGTTTTTGGCTTGTTCCACTTTCACTTTATATCCTGAATGTTGTCTGTCTTTGTTTTTTTTTTTTTTTAAATTTTTTTTTTATGTTAATTAAGCTTTAAAATGCTCAAATCTTTTGACAATTAGCTAAATTTACTCGTTTTTTTTTTTTAGCTCATTTAGAGGGCAAAGTAAAGTTTACTAATGCGTTCTTTTTTTTCGTAAGATTTTTCCATAAAATCCTTATGCTGCGTGGGCTGATGTAATAAAATTTGAATATTTATTGTTTGTAGTAATTACAACAATGTTGTTTTTTTTTTAAGTAATTTAAGAAATTAAAATTTTGGAGCGTTTTACTTTTAAAAAATAAGGAAGCTTATATGCAACTATTTGCCTGTAAAGAAGCCATTTGTCAGAAATGAAACTATTCTTCAAGCATTTGAAAAGAGTTCACCACCTTCAGTGGTGTGCTACACATGACACCAGAGACGTCTTGAACATTCAGTTTTATATTTTTCCCATAGGAGACCACTAACCATGAAACTTTTACGAAGAATTTGATAATTACTTTTCAGTGCCGCAGATTCATTTACGAGATGGACCAAAATTGAGTTACTCAGGGAACACCGAGGTTTAGTAGCTAATTGAGAAACAGACTTCCGTCATTCTTCTCATTAGGAATACGATAGGAGTATCCATAGCTACACTTAATCTACGCACTGAAGTAGAAGTAGCCCGGGTAGCAGAGTGCCGTGGTGCACATCAAGGTTTACCTGGCATTAATCGTACTGTTATACTCCTAACATATATATTGGGTTGTTCAAAAGCAATTTTGTCTTTTTTCAATAGATGGCGACTCTTTAACATATCTTAGGTTGTACTAATCGCATCGGTCATCCTGTACGGCGATTGAAAGAGGACACCTAGTACTAAAAGTGTTTCTTGACTGTGTTGTATCATATGTTTCAGTCTCAAAGTTAAAGCGCGGCAAAGATGGAGTCCACCAAGCAAGAAATTCCCCATATTTAACGTTTTTACTACCTGAGAGGTAAAAATCCAACGAGGGCGGCCGAATAAATTTGTGAAGTTTATCGGCTCGATGCTGTAACGATTCGCACAGTACAGCGTTGGTTTAATCGATTTCGTTCTGGTGTAGTGGATGTCAAAGATGTAACCCGTACTGGTAGGCCAATCCTCGTAGAAACCGATTAAATAGTCGAAATCATCATCCAAGGTGACCGGCATGTTGGCACTCGTTCGATTGGCCAGGAACTGGGTATAAGACATACAACCATTTGGAACCATTTGCAGAAGATGCGACTTAAAAAAAGCTAGATGTTTGGGTGCCACACGAATTAACGCAAAAAAATCTTTGGGATCGCTTAAACGCTTCTGATACGCTGATGAAACGGAACGAACTCGACCCATTTTTAAAGCGGATGGTGACTGAAGATGAAAAGTGGATCACTTACGATAACGTCCAGCGAAAAAATTCGTGGTTAAAGCGCGGCTTGCCGACCCAAACCATCTCCAAGCCCGGATTGACGGCCAGGATGGTTTTGCTGTGTGTGTGGTGGTATTGGAAAGAAATCATTCACTATGAGCTGCTCAACTATGGCCAGACGCTTAATTCGATCATCTACTGCGAGCAACTCGACCGTTTGAAGCAGTCGATTGACCAGAAGCGGCCAGAACTGGCCAACAGGAAGGGTGTAGTGTTCCACCAGGACACACACATCTTTAGCGACTCGTCAGAAGCTACGGGAGCTCGGATAAGATGTCCTATCGCACCCACCGTATAGTCCGGACCTGGCACCAAGTGATTACCGTCTTATCCGGGCTATGCAAAACGCTCTTGCTGGTACTACGTTGGCCTCAAAAAACGCTTGCGAAAACTGGTTGTCTGAGTTTTTTGCAAATAGGGGAGGGGGTTTTATAAGAGGGGCATAATGAAGTTGCCTTCTAAATGGCAACAAGTTTGCGAACGAAACGGTGCATTTTTGAATTAAATCTAAAAATTCTAAGTATGTTAAATAAAGCGTCAAAATTCGATCACAGATACGACATTACTTATTGAACAACCCAATATTTATACTTGTAGAAGCAAGTATAGGTCACAGGCCATGTAGCTGGTCTAGAATAAGATTATAGCAGAAGCTGCCAAAATGCCCGGTAGGGTATAGCAAAAAAAAGTCGTTTTTTCGATGTTGAAAATTCAATAGTGCGGAAAAGTAGAATAATGTGAACACATTTAATCCAGTTCACGCTCTTTCCAAAAAAGGAAATAATAAAAACAACATTTAAGTAATTTTTCGAAACTTTATCCGATCGGAAAGGGATCGCACTATGCAACTTTTTCCGCACTATGGCCCATCTAAGGAAAACTCTCACCTTTTTGGCAAAGTCGATTTTTCAATATTTTTTTGATGGGTATATTCAGTTTGTCTGAATGTTTGTATTGCATTGAAGGAGACGTCGTAGACCCTATTATATGTATATATTCTTGATCACCTCTGCCAGTCTGTTGCGATTTGATTCATTCGCTCTTTTAAAAATCTTGAGCTGAAACTCGACCCTTAAACTTTTCTCAGTCCTAGGTAGTTTGTATATTAAAATTAGAATGCCACGCCCTTCAATAAGATTGATTCCAAATTGCTTAAACGACTTCTTCTGTCATTCAATATCAAAACTTAGTGTCACATCCATTTTTAAGTAAAGCTCCCTTAAAAATTTACCGGCCATTTTCGAGTTTTTTCTATGAAAATTGTTATTTTTTATTAATGTATTCACTTCAAATTGGGTAGAAACACATCTAATATCATCCTATGTATACACCACCGGTATCATACGGATCGGGCCACTATAACGTATGGCCTTACTTATCTCTCATTTTCTTATATTTTCAAGAAAATTATAATAAGCTTAAAATTTGCTAGCAATATTGTGTACAAACTTGAGTTGTATCATAGGATTGATCTCCACCCATCCGATCTGGTAGTTCTATCTAAGCCATTTATGCTTCGGAACCACCGAAGGAACCGTTTTTATACCCTGTACCCAAAGGGTAAAAGGGTATATTAAGTTTGTGCGAATGTATGTAACAGACAGAAGGAGGCAAGATAGACCCTATAAAGTATATATATTCTTGATCAGCATTGAAAGGGGAGTCGAACTAGCTCTGTCTGTCTGTCCGTCCGTCTGTCCGTCTGTCATGCTGTCTGCCGTATGAAAACGACTATTTCGGAGACTATAAGAGGTAGAGCTTTCAAAATTGAAACTTAGACTCTCCTAGGCCGTCAAGTGTGCACTTACAAACGGTTTAAGGAGTACCCCCATACAAATCTACCCCAAAATTTTGGGGTTTTGCATAAAAACGACATTGTTTTTTATTCTAGGAAGTTCAAATTTAGTATATATTATGTCTATGATAGTCCCAATAAAATATCCCAATATGGGTAGGACCAACCAAATTTTAGGTATAGCCCCATTCAAAGATATACCCGATTTTTAAGTTTTTCTATGAAAATCCAATTCAATGATGTATGGTAGTCAAATAGAACCTAACTTAAGGTACATATAGATTGGGTACAGGGTATCTTGCAGTCGAGCATACTCGACTTCAGCGTTCTTTCTTGTTTTTTTCTTGTTTTTATTAAAGTAGTGTTTTACTGTTTTTAAATGAAACTATTACTAAATAAAAATACGGAATAAAATGATGACAATATTTTATATGACAACTTTTAACACATCATAAAACAACATGCAACTTCGTTTACAAAATGGATACCTTTTAAATATTTTTTAAATAAATGCGTATATAGGTAAAAATAAATATAGAAAGGTGATTACATATACATCTATATAAATACATACACATACATACATATGCATGTATGTTCGCTCGTTTGTTTGTTTGTTTGCATATGTATGCATTTACATGCAAAGTTTTGAAAAGCTTTATGCGTATTTAGTTCTTCATATAAAGTTTTTAATTACGTTAAGTCACTAAAAATCAGTTTAACTGTTTACAAAATGAACACAAAATGGATTTGGCAAATGAATACACACGCACGCACGCACACAGATAAGAAGAATTCAAATTTGAATGAATTTTGAATTAAAAGTTGCTTGTACGCAGGTAAACAAAAATAACACAAATAGATATTTAGTTTATGCACATATTTACATATTGAATGAACGTGTTTATTTACGCTACAAAAGCTTTTAATTTCTCTCTCAAGAATTTTCGCTTTTATAAAAAGATTTTGTTCTTGTTGAAATGTGGAATAATTTTCAAGTGTTTTTATTTGTGGCATACTTAGAGGAACACAAGTAGGTACTTATTGCTCTATTCAAATTCTTATACAAAATGTATTGCTACATAATTTAATGTAATTTGTTATTTATAATCTTTAATTCAATCTGCTTATATGCTAAATCTGATATTTTATTTATTGCAAATATTTCGCGCTAAAGGAAAATATTGTAATTTTTGTAAAATGTATCAAATTTAAATTGCAATGAATTCTTTGTAATCGGATAAAAGAAAAAAAAATAAGAAATAAGTGGCTGCTCGTTTCTATTATTTAATGCAAAGTGTTGACATCAAACTTGGTGACATTGATATTATCAGCAGACAACGGGATATTCTCTCGAGGAAACTGCTAATTCACACTATAATGGCTCAGAGGAAGACTCTAGAGATAACGTTGATCTATATACTATATAGAAATATATTTAACCTGTCTGACTGACGTATTGATTTATTGACCTTAAAGGTGATCGGTCTGCAGTAGAGGTGGAGAACTATCGATAGTCCACGCTATCGATAGTTTTAAATCTATCGATAGACTTCGTCTAATAGTCTAGTCTAAGTAAATTAAATATATACAGTGATTGTCACTGTCAGTGAAATTCACTATATATATATATATATATATATATATATATATATATAATTTACTGGTGAATGGGACTATCGTAGACTATCGATATATTTGAAACTATCGATAGCGTCGACTATCGATAGCTCTCCACCTCTAGTCTGCAGATCAATTCACTAAAGATGTTATGCTAAAATTTTTACTGCAGATTTATTTTATTATGTAGATGAGCAGTAATAGGTGATTTTGGAACATATTACGTTGGTGCCTTATGGGCGCCATAAAACCGGAATATATTGGTCAAATATTTGAAATGAGTAGATCCTAGAGACATAAATAAGGAGCATTTGAAAGGTCTTTTGCTAACAGAAATTGTTTGAACGACTAATAAATGTGACTCTTGAAAGAATTTTTATTGGAATGATTTTAGGAGACTTTTGGGAAAAAAATTCTAAAAGCATTTGAAGACCACGAAAAAACAAAACTCAAACATTAAAAAATCTTAAAAAAAAAAACTGTATCACATTTTAGTTGTTGTAAAAAATGTTAAAACTTGTTGTGAACTATAAATCTCTTTTTTCTTTCAAGTTTTTTGTGAAATTTGTGATTTAATTAACAATTTTAGGATACGTCACAAAAGGTACTTTTTATTTGGCCAACCAACAGCCTTAATATAATATTTTCTAAAAAATTTTCTATTTCGACAACATTTTTTCTAAATGTGTCCTATCATACAAGTCACAAATAGAAGTTTTTTTGCTGTTGCTTTAATATTTAAAGGATCAAAAGAAGTTGATTGAACCACGTTTCTTAATATAAAACCGAAATAAATCATTTGAAGAAAGTTGTTACATCTAATCAATTTTTAAAACAGCAAGAACAGGAAAAAGAGAACCATCAATCAAAATACTAAAACGGGATCCGATAAAGCAATTAATATACTTATATAGAAAAAGCCACTACCCAAAAAGCCACACAGTGCATCAAAAAAATATCTAAGACACGAACCATAACTCAACAACAACTAGCGCCATCTATGTGTTCAAACATGTGCTTTATATGAATACTTATCACTGTCTGTCAAGATTTTAACTTTAATTATACCCGTTACACATAGTGTGAACGGGTATTTTCAGTTTGTCAAAAAGTTTGTAACGCATTGAAGGAGGCATCGGAGACCCCATAAAGTATATATATTCTTGAGCAGCTCGATGAGACGAATCGATCTAGCCATGTCCGTCTGTCTGTCCGTCTGTCCGTCTGTTTGTTGCTATGCGATCTTTTCGATGAAGATATTGGGCTGAAATTTTAAACTTAAGCTTTTCTCGGCAACGACTAGGTTAAGTTTGAAAATGAGAGTGCCACGCCCATTTTTAGGTATAGCCCCCATACAAACTTATCGATTTTTTTTCGATTTTTTTTTAAATAGTAATTATTTATGAATGTACTCGCTCCCAATTGGGTAAAAAACATTTTTTGGTCATCCAGGGTCAAAACCAAGACGACACGCCTATGTAACGGGTATTTCAGCTTCGGTTCCACCGAAGTTAACGTTTTTCCTTGTTTTAATTTTAATTTTGGTTAACATTTGACGTGTTTGAAAAGTATTTTAGAAATTAAGTTGAAGCTTAACTTGATTTTATAATTCTTTGTTTCCGATATTTAAATTAAAGGTTTCTTACGATATTTCGCTACATTTGCGCTTAATGAGCTGGAGCAATCACTTAAATTACCAGCGTATTGAATCATAGGGAAATTTTTTCGAAAAAAATCGGAATTTAGTTCGTTTCTCAAGAGTGAACAACATTTGTTGTTCTTCATTGAAAAATCTTTTATTTTGATCTAACAAGAGATATTTTCCTTTTTTTCGGCGTTTTCAATCAAGAATATTGTTCTTGAGGGCGCTAGAGTCCTTAGTTTGTTGCCATATACCTTGGATTTTAAAAAAACCCCACAAATAAAAGTCTGCTGTCGTCAAATAAGGTTCTCTCGGTGGCCAGTCAAAATCGCAATATTTCAATATCCGTCGCCCAGGGAATAATGGTCGCCATAAATTGATTGTTGCTCAAGCTGTGTGGCATGTTGCGCCGTCCTGTTGGAACCAATAATTTCCCACGTCATTTACGTGGTTCGAGCCTTGTTACAATAAAACAAGGTATCGCAACTTCATCAAATAAGCAACTTGTGCTTTGCTCGTGTATATGAAAGAGATAGATGAAAGAGAACAGAAAATATAAATGCCTGTAGTTTTGTTGTTGGTTTTAAGAAAATTTTGTTGTTACACACGATGAAAATAACGAAAATTGTGTTTTGCCATCGGTAGCCGAACACACACGACCTATCGCTACTACGTTCGCATTCATACTGAAAATAAATAAGAAACCAAACGCTGGCAGAGAAACGAGCAGTGGCGTTACCTTGTATTTTTGTACCATGGTTCGAGCGATGTCTAACTCTTGAGAACAATGACGACCGGATGTTGTTGAAGTCGTACGGCTTTGATATACTCATCGGAACATCTGGTTCGTTGTCTGGACAGGTGTCTCTCATTACTAATTTGAACGGAACATTTTATTTCATAAATCGACCAAAACACCTATTAGTGATGATCTGACTGAGCAAAGAATTTCCTATAAGATAAACTATCGAATCGAATTGATATCGTTGAAATATGTCTGAGAAAAATTTTGTTCCGAATAACTCCGGTCTCCTCTACTTTGTAGGGCCAAATATGTCTCCTTTCATACATTTCAAACTTTCTGACAAAATGAGAGAGTTAGATAGTTTTCTAAGAAGTGTTCCAGAGAATAGTCGCATTAAAGACAGAATCTTATTTTTCGAAACAAGTAACAAGTAAGAACAAATGTAGCATTACCCGGGCAATGGGGATCTCTATTCGGATGGGTATAAATTTAGAAAACGGAAAGGAAATTATCTGTCTGTAAAATAATAATTTCAACTAATCTTCTATTAAATCGTACCGTAAATTTTGCAGACAGACGGACGTACGGATAATCTTGGCTTGACCGACTTGTGTCATTGTTTCGATGTCGGAAATGTACACTAGATTTATTTTTATTTTTAAAAGTTAAAAATGAATAAAGACAAAGTTAAGCCTGAAGCCCATAGAGAATCAGAAAAATAGTTCAACTAAAACAAACAAAAAAAAAAAAAAACAGAGTTCTATATTTTTCCAATTTATTTACAATTTACCTTTTTATCTATTTTACTTTCTTATTATTACTATTATTCTTTTTCGTTTTAATATTTGTTGAAAGCTTTGTTGAAAATCTTGAAAAAAAACATGTGTAGATGTCAACAGAAAAGGTAAAACATAAATCTCAAACGCTGCAGAAATATGAGAAACTTGAAGTAAACAAGAAAGCAGAAAGCAGTTTATTTGCGCACAAATCTATTTTGTGTCCTCAAGCAATAAATCAGTACATACTTCGATATATTTATGTAGAAAAAAATGATAAATTCCCATACACAGCATAAATGCATATGAAAAACTTCGTATATACTTTTTTTTCAAACTTAGACAATAAAATTGTTTTAAGTATTTTGTTTATTGAGGCATAAATATTGAATTTATAAATTTTCCTTATATATATTTTTTTTATTGTAAAAATTGTGCACGTCCTTGTAGTGCTACTTCAGTACGTAAACGATTTAGATACGTGTGAAAATTATATTGAATTCTATTTTTTTATTGCAAACTATAAAATGAACAGTGAAAGCGCCTAAAAGTGTGCACTACTTTATAAAGATTCGCTCTAATAATAAAAATATTTTGTACAAAAAAATTTTTCAATTATGATTGATGTTCTCTCATGACAGATTTCACTGCACACATATAAAAAAAGGGCGAAAGTCTAGACTCTTTGTTTTTATTAAATTTATTCCCCAAAAAGGCGGCTATAAAAAAAATTCTTTGATGCCAAATTGAAAATTAAATTTTTTTTGGCAGCATATTTTTTTTTTTTTTTTTGTTTTTTAATTTCAATTTAGATATTTTTTATGGTACATATTTTTTTTTATGCTTTGGCAAAACTTTTAAAATAAGAAGCATGCAACCAAAAAGCTTCGCAAGTGCTACAAATGCTTTTTAAAATCCGCTTAAGTTGTACACGTTTGCAGCGCATACTACAAAGTCTGCATTCTAAAACTATGTTTTACCGTCCGTCTGTCTGTCTGTCTGTTTGTCTGCTTGTTACGCTGCGCTTAAATATAGGCTTAGTCAGCATATAAAAAAGTAGTGCATGTATATGTATTTTTTTTTGTTGCATACATTTTGGACTTAAGCCAAATTTGCAAGCGTTGCAAACAGCATGCAATATAAAAATAGAAAAAAAAAAAAAAAAAAAGATTGCATTACTTTCTAAAAAAAAAACGTCTAGCGCATTTGTCAAGACAGATGTACAGCATTAGATATATTTAACCAGCGCATTTATTTTATATTGCTGCATTTAAAAGCAGCTTGTGACAGCTTAAAACATTGAAGTAGACACTGCAATGTGTTTTAAATTGTAACATAAATTTTAAAATTAATTTTTTTTTTTAATATTTTGGAAAAAAAATGTAGTATCAAATAGGCTGTTGCCAATTCTTGATAAATTATCTTTAAGGCAGAGTCTCAGATCAAATTAAAGTTGCATTTGAGTCGCATAAGCTTCATATTGATTTTTCTAGACCATAACAAATACATTTAAATGTTTCTTTTATTATAAAAATTTTTCGCTACACTCAAAGCACTGTGCAGCATTTCATGCAAGTACAATAATGCTTGTAGGTAATAAAATATTGTCTAAATATGTATAAACTAAAACGAAACCATTTTAAGCAAGTGTTAATGGTACAACATGACGTATGAACGATAAACTCACGTTAAGCCTGAAAGTATGCAACACTTTTATTTATTTTTTGTGCCTGTACAAGCGTTCTGTCAGTTACAAAACGTTTGCCTTTTGTTTTTTTTTATTTTTATTTTATTGCATTTAAGTAACTTTTGGCAGAAATAGCAATGATAATAAAACAAGTAAGACAGTTAGTGTTGAGCATACTAGACTACAAAGTACGCTATACCAGTATAGGTACTGGTTAAGTAGAATTTAGAGATGGAATACAGCGCACACCGGACCCGCTACACATAGTGTGTCTGAAGTTAGTAATGCAATGAAAGAGACTCCGTAGACCCCATAATGTATAAGTATTCGACGAGACGAATCGATCTAGTTAAGTCCGCCTGTCTGTCTCTCTGTCTGTTTATTTCTACGCCTATTTTCGGTCAAGATATGTGAAGATATAAAGCTGAAATTTGGAACTAAAGCTTTTCTCAGCAACGAATACTTTGTACGTTAAGTTGCCACCCATTTTTAGGTGTAGCGGACTCCGCTGTTCAGACCGGAGACCTTAATCTGGTTCCACGGATGATCAGGGATGGACCATCGTTTTGGCTGTGGTTTAATATGCGGATAGAGTTTATTTGTAACTCGAGGTTGAGTTGTCCATTGCAACTGGGTGCTGTGATCCAGAGATCAGCAGAAGTGTAAGAAAGGCCTCACTCTCCACCAAGGAAAGAAGTTTACGCCCAAAGTTGTGTAAAATTTAAAATTGGAACCTGTAATTTCCAATTTCTGAACGGAACGTTGTTTGGCGCTTACCAATTCTGTGAGATCGAATGTTCACGGCAGGCTCTCACTTAAAGCACTTGCGGATTTCTATTTTCGACGTAAGTGCTGCTCAATCGTCACCATGGACCAGATTATGAGGATATCAGAGTTTTTATGACTGGTAAACATGTTGAGTTTTGACGTTATCGTGAAGCAAAATCATTTTATCCTGTTTTTTTCCGGTACTGTGGCCGCTTTCCCCTCCAAAGTTCACCTTAAACGCATAGTTGTAGCTCGTCTGATAATATTTCAACCCAAGATGGACTCACCACAAAATCCAGAGCACAAACTTCGAACCATGAATGTTTGACGCTACGGTCGTGGTGGTACCCTCAATTTTTTCGCTTTGGATTGTCATAATGAATGCATTTTTTCATCGCAACTATCAATAAAGTTGTTCTCGCATAGGACAAGTCACCACTCAACATCTCTTCACTTTAATTCGAATGGCACCCAGTCTCTTTACTACTTTTTGTCATTTGTAATATTCTTTCCAACTATTGGTAAAGTTGAAAAACGCAAGTTTTTGTTGCAAGGTGATTTTTTCTGATGTTTAAAAATCGCAATGTCGCATTGCTACAAAAGTAGAGACTTGCGATTTTCTTGTTCCCCCAGTGAACATGTATCGAGAATCATTTTTCAGTGATTGGTGATTATATCACTCCTCGCGAAGAGTTCATATTGCTTGAACATCGAACCTGTACAAATTTGTTGGTACATTTGCCAGTCACAGTCACTAATCGCACTGTGACTCAAAAATCACTCTTTTGACAACGCTTAAGAAAAGTCTCCAATTACATATTTTTAAATTTTCCAAAATTAATTTATATTACACCATTTGGCTTCACAATGTCTCTTTCCAATTTGTTACATAATCCTACATAAACGCACTATACCCATCATTTCACACATTTATAGCGCATCACAATAGATACATAGTAGCAAATATATATTTTATATATAACTACAGGAGTATTTTATTTTACAAATGCCAGTTGGCTAACGCATGCCATGTTTTGCGGTTAAGAGCTGTCCTTGGATGTCCTTATTTTCAAAATACAGAATACTACCAACTACCAACTATGTATACAACCAAGAGTTAAACATTATGGTATGGTATATTTATATATATAACTCGAACGTTGCATTTTGGTTTATGCGACTGCATTTTTATGACTTTACTTAGTGTTGTGGCGGAGTGAAGTGGAGTGGATTGGAGAGCAATGACACACATAAAACAACAGACACATTGCAAATGTCATACGCTTGCCTTCCATTCTCGCTCTAAAGTCTTACTTTGCTATTTATGTAAGTGCAAGTGCAACTAATTGTTACATTTCCTGCTAGTGTCGCAGAGTAGGTCGGTCGGTCGGTTGGTCGTTTGGTCGTTTTAGTTGGTTACTTGGTTGTTTTTCTGGCTTAGCTGCTCAGTTTTTTTGGTTGCTTTAGCTTCCGTTTGACTTTTTGCCTGTCTTAGCCGTTGGCAACAGGATATATGACTATGTACCCCAAACACCCCCTTTGCATGTCACTCTGCGGTTACATTTGTGCCTGTTACTAATTTTCTACTGTTGCTGTTGTTGTTCTTGTTCTATTCTTGTGACATATTCGCCTGATTATTAATTTTAGTAGTCCGTCCGTCCGTCCGTTCGTCCAATGTGCATAGAAATGCTTTATACAATATATTCTGCAACTCAACGCAACTCATTGCGTATACACGTATATTGTCTGTGGTCACATGTTTCTTATGTCATTGCAACCAAGTTTTGCATAATAAATTAACCGCATAAATGTTTTAGCAAGCATATTAAGCAGCCTCGTTGATTCATTAAGGTATATATTTGTATATTTAGTCTTCGTAGAGAAATATGCTTTACAAAATTTCATGCATGGCATATCCTCTTTGCTACACGTATTCACTTATATAATAGCTGCTGCTGCACTTTATAAAATAATTTGTATTGTGTGTGCGGTGAGTGCTTTATTATTAAATTGTTAAGGTTATTATATAATTATAAATCGCTTATGACAATTTTATTGGATTGTATGCAAATACGCATAATATTAAATGCAAATTGTTTGTAAATGTCAGTGGGAATTATTTGTTTAAAAAAAAAAAAAAAAAAACATTTTTAACAATTTTTTTTAAATGTGAATAATAAAATGTTTAACTATAAATTTGCACTTTAATTGATGGCAGATTTCAATGCTTTACGAATTAATGTTATTATTATGTTGTCAATATGATGTATGTTTGTATAATACAATTATAACTATTGTATCAATTTATATATTTAAATCATTT
>JAEIFJ010002121.1:0-53983 GCA_018903435.1 Leucophenga varia | reverse complement strand
AGACAGACAGACAGACAGACAGACAGACAGACAGACAGACACAGACAGACAGACAGACAGACAGACAGACAGACAGACAGACAGACAGACAGACAGACAGACAGACAGACAGACAGACAGACAGACAGACAGACAGACAGACAGACAGACAGACAGACAGACAGACAGACAGACAGACAGACAGACAGACAGACAGACAGACAGACAGACAGACAGACAGACAGACAGACAGACAGACAGACAGACAGACAGACAGACAGACAGACAGACAGACAGACAGACAGACAGACAGACAGACAGACAGACAGACAGACACAGACAGACAGACAGACAGACAGACAGACAGACAGACAGACAGACAGACAGACAGACAGACAGACAGACAGACAGACAGACAGACACAGACAGACAGACAGACAGACAGACAGACAGACAGACAGACAACAGACAGACAGACAGACAGACAGACAGACAGACAGACAGACATTTAACCCAAGTTGAAATCATATTGTGGTTTCATTTCAGCATTAAAGCATCACTAAGCGAGAGTTTACATTATATTCAAATCATAAGAAGTTCATTCGGCCATTTACTTAAACGAAAATTAAAATATTTGTTATTTCAGCAATCAATCTCAAGTCTAGTGTATTGTTTAGCTGCTGTCATTGGTTACAGCAACTTTAGAAAACGATTAAGAGTTTAAGTTTATCTTATAAATAATTATAAATTTCGAATAAATACGTGTGATATTTTTAAAGGGTTTACACAGATAATAATTATTCATTTAATGGATGGTTTAAATTCAGTTGACTTAAAAATTAATTGGCATTAATATACAACTTTAAAGTACTTTACTCAATTTTCTTTCTCGTGCGTTTCTCCATGTTCGACTGTCTGCTAGCTTCTCCCTTATTACTCTCTAATTGGGCTACCAACCTCAGAGCTACTGTTAATAAATATTATATACCAAGTACTACTATCTTATTTCCTATATGCATACTTATCTAACATTAAGATAGATTCCCCTACTTTGCTTAAATATATTCTATAAATATAAAGCTTTATGTTATTTTATAATTTGCATGATCCTTTTTAAGTTCTCTTGATAGTGTAAAAACATTCAACTATTAAGAGTATTTTAGAATACTCACACGCCTTCCTTTCATCTATCAAACTATGTAGTCTGAGTTCTTCATCCTTAGAACTTCAATTTGATTTAACGTCCACTTGATCTCCTTAGGTTTTTCCAGGTTTTATGCAATGCTCTGCAACAAATCTTAGATTAAGTTAATGATATTATTCCACATTAATGTCAAAACATTTAAAATACAAACTATGTTATGCTTACTCTTGTCATTGTCTCGTACTTTAAGTTCTCTGCTTTCAGCTGGTGTCATTGATACTGTTGCTCTCAAACAGCAGCTGCAGCAACTTAGTTTGTTGCCATCGCTTATGTTGCTGCTGCTGCTGCAAGTACTTGTGCTGTTGCATCCTCTGTCAGCTGCCACGTGCCGCAGCCAACACGTACTGATACACTCGGGAGTCTGACATTTTAATATGTACTTACTTGACACTCGTTGCGCACACTTCCTAATAGAAATGCCAGCAGGTGGAGCGTGCTGGGAAGAAGGAAAGGGAAGGGAAGGGAACGGGCTGCCAATGGCAACGAGGCTGTCGTTTTATGCTCCATATAATGTGATAAGTAAGCGCATCAATTGTCAAGTGCAGCAGCGACAATTCAATTGCCTTTTTATCGCTGCCCAATCAATGGGAATAGGAATTTCACAATGCATCAATCTATTTAACATAAAAGCCAACTCGCTCGACATTGTGTAAGAGGCTTTTGCCGTGCAGTTGCCTTTACATATATACACACTATATATACACATATATATCTGCATATACTGAAGTTTCTTTCTCTCTTTTTATCCGTTGCAGAGTGCGTGTGGAGTACTATGTGAATGAAAACACATTCAAAGAAAGACTGCAACTCTATTTCATTAAGAATCAGCGTTCAAGTGAGTATTTTCCTTTAATCAGGGCGCCAATCAGGGCAGTCAGTTGAGTACTCAGAGTAGTATTAATTTGGTATTTTCATTTCATTACTGGACTCTGCTGTTATTTAACTTAATCACAAAGGGTTAATTGAATTGCTATACCCTGCAGCCGATTAAAGGTTTCCTACAACAATAACAAGTTACAACGGGAATGACATTCCAAAGCAGACGCAATATACTTGAGTAAATATTGATTTGAACGGGAAATAATTGTGCAGGTAAACAGTAAAGACAGACAGGCAGGCAGACAGACAGACAAACAGGGAAGCAGGTGAATAGATACGAGTAAACATGGCTCGGGGGTGGCTATTCGGTCAGTTAGTTAGTGGGTTAGTTGCTCGGTTAGTTCGGAACTGAGCGGAAGGTTAAAGGGAACTGGTAAACCAACAAAGTAATTTACTCGCTTGACCCAAATTCATTTCTCCCCCTTCCCTTTCTCTCTTTTCGTTTCAAGGCTTACGCATACGAATTGCCGATTTATTTCTTAAGTTACTGTCGTGTGTTCTCTACATAATACGTGTGATATTGGATAAAAAATCCAACATATATAACATGGTAAGCAAACGGACAAACACACACACACAATCATCAAATAACGAGCGACAGTCATAGAATGTCAGATTTATTATACTACCCTTTAAATGTATTTCGTATTTGTGTGTGTGGGTGTGTGAAAATGTGTCTGCGTACGTGTGTCTCTAGCTATGGCTGCGAAGTGGCCAATAAGACAGAGTTTCTCATCTCTGGCAAACTGACGGAGGAGGACTTCCGGGAGAATCCAATTATAAACTGGGATGCCATACTCTGGGTGAATCGCCCACAGTGCTCTGGGTGCTACAATTACTGCTGGCCATGGTGTCATTAACTCAATCTTTGGTTCTAACATATCTAGGTTATAAGGTGAGTCGGGATTGGAAATGAAATTTCCTCGTTTAATTACTTAAATCACTTTTGCAGGGCAACATCTGGCAGCAAATACTCTCATTTCACTTTATACTAGAATTAGTAACGACAATACCCTTTGCACTAACGGTAAGTTGGCAAGAGAAGCACTCTGTACCTTAATATGAATCATCATCAATGTTTCCCCTTTGCAGATTGTGCATCCGCCGCTGCAGCAATCTATTCATACCTATTTTCCTGAACTGTTGGCTGGCCAAGCGTTCGCTGGAGAACATGTTTGTAAGTGTCTCCCACTCTCTCTCCCTCTCTCTCTATTTCTCTTTCTCTAATAACAATAATTGAACTATTTATAGAACGATCTGCATCGAGCCATGCAGAAATCACAATCGGCTTTGTCGCAGCAGTTGACCATTCTGTCTGCCACATTGTTGTGCCTTGTGTTCACTAGGTAAGCGAGCCGATTAAGGGTCTAACTTTAGCCAGCCAAGTAACCAGCTCCCCCTCTCTCTCTCTCTCTATTTCTCTCTCTTTTTCTGCTCTGTAGTGTGTGCGGCATACAGCACTTTCAGCGTGCCGGGCATCGGCATTTGAATCTATTTCAGAGCACTTACTACGTGGTTGTGACGTTCTCCACGGTCGGATACGGAGATCTGGTGCCGGACATTTGGCCTTCTCAACTCTACATGGTCATCATGATTTGTGTGGCGCTGATTGTGCTGCCCACGCAGGTGAGTTCGAACTAAAGACAGCAAATATTTGTAGTGCCGAATGAGACAAACAGAATTTTAAGCTGCTTAGCTGCCACGTTCTGCCATGTCCATCAATCAATTGGACTATTAACAGATGAGGCAACGATGGCGATGGCGATGGCGACTTCGCTTAGCCATCAATCTATATAAATATGAGTCATGGCCCGAGTCAAGTTGCCCGGACAATTAACGAGCAATTGTTGGCAGTCGCAGTGCTAAAAGTTTCGATATGGCCAATATGGCACGACAGTTGCCCAAACAGCACGAATCTTTGAGATAGTTTATGTGCAGATAATCAATTATTTCTACACCTGCATTTATAAATGTACTTTTCAGCACAAAAGTTTAGAATCGGTACTTGGTTATAAGGGGCTATACATAAAAATGGGCGGCGTGGCATCCTGGTTTTGGAACTGGATGATATAAGAAGTGTTTTTATCAATTTTGGTGAATACATTCATAAATAATACCTATTTTTATACAAAAACTTCAAGATCGAAAGGAAATGGGCGGTAGTGTTATGGAGGCTACCTAAAAATGGGCGTGGCACGTTAGTTTTGACATTGGAGAAGTTTTGTTAAGTATTTTTTACCCAATTTGGAGTAGAATACATTCATGGAATAAGCTATTTTCATACAAATAAATTAGAAAAAAGGAAGGTAAGAGTTTGTATAGGGGCTATACCTAAAAATGGGCGTGTAGCACTTTCATTTTCATACTTCTTTTGGTCGTTCGAGAGAGAAAGCTTAAGTTCTGAATTTCAGCTTAATATCTTTTAAACATTGACCGAATAAACTGCGAAGAAACAAACAGACGGACGGGACGGACGGACAGACGGACAGACGGCGGACCTCTGGCTAGATCCTGATTCGTCGTCGAGCTGAGTCAAGAATATGATGCTTTATGGGGTCTCCGATGATACACTCCTTTAATGCGTTACAAACTTTCAGACAAACTGAATATACCCTTCACACTATGTGTGGCAGGTGCTAAGAGTGGGACTGCCGCCAGCTGTTTAAAAAATGAAGAATTCTTTTTTTTCTTTCTGCATAAAATTTTTTGTCTTCCTGTAACAGTAGTTCCGTTGCTTATTCTTTAATTTCTCAACAAAGTTCAGGGTACTTGTTTTTCAAGTCCTTTCTCACAGAGAGAAACAAAATATAAAAAAAAAAAAATAAAAAAAAAAAGACTTCGATTTATCCATGTCCGTCTGTCTGTCTATTGCGATGCGTTTTACTCGGAAAGTTTTAAAGATATTGACCTGAAATTTGAAACTTAAGCTTTTTGTGCACCTAGTTAGTTTGTATGTCAGAACCAAGGTGCCACGCCCATTTTTAGATATAGCCCCCATACAAACTTACCACTTTTTTTCGATTTTTTGTATGAAAATACGTATTTTTTATGAACATATTCACTCCAAATAGGGTAAGAACACTTCTTATGTCATCCAATGTCAAATCTAAGGCGCCACGCCCATTTTTAGGTCAAGCATCCATACAAATTTAACGCCCATTTTCGAATTTTTGCATGAAAACACTAATTTTTTTCTGAATGAATCCAATTCAAATTTGGTAAAATCAATTCCAATGTCCGCCTAAGTGAACACTATCGATGTGGTAAACTATTAAAAGTGTTGTGTAACGGGTATTTTAGCTTCGGTTTCACCGAAGTTAACGTTTTTCATTGTTTTACAATGCGTTAAAATAAAGGATTTTTGTTGCTAAGCATGTATAAAGTAGTAGTTTAAAATTTTTTTTCAGACTTTGTACGCTTCTTGACATAAAAAAGAAGTCAGCAGTGTTGCTCTTAGTTACGGAACGTGACAGTTGAAACTTACTTGAGCCAAATGGTCCCAAGTGTTTCCATATGATCTCTATTATTATTACTTCCTCATACTCGAGGCCTGCCTTCTTTAAGATCTTGATTATTGGTCCGATCTTAACTGTGGAAATCATAACACTATGGTACAGAAATGGTTTTATAAGAAAGTTAAGACTTTTTCTACTAGCTCAGATGAAATGATATTATTTTGCACCATCTCTAGTCAAGTCGTCAAGCCTTGCTATCAGACAGTGAAAATAAGTTGTTTCTTCTTTGACATAGCGGCTAAGCTAGATGAGCAAAGAGATATTGCACTCGGAACTAGTGATCCAGCGGCTCTCTGCCTAAGACTATTTTCACTACCGAACATTTTTACCGCTTGTTCTCTCTTTTTTATTGCACACACATCTGGTCACATTCGCTTGTTATATTTAACCTTAAGAGTACCTACACATAGAAAGACTTAAAGACCAAGTTTGGTGGCTTCATCTCTTATAGTCACCGGGCAAAAAGAAGTAGAAATCGACTTTCGTTCCAGAACCTATATTGTACTTAAGGTAGTCTGCAACTCCTCCAAATTATATTTTGTAATGAAAACTCATTATTATTATTATATGTCCATTACAGTTATTAAAAGCCTGGGCATCACTTAGGATATTAACCCAGCTAGTATGGTCCAATGCCACTCGATTCCAATTCCGGATCCCAATCCTCCGGATGTCTTTCAGGATCTGATCCTTTCAACGCAGCGGCGGTTGTCCTCGCTGTCATGCCCGCAGCAGGCTCAGCTTGACGTAAGAGGCGTCTAAAGAGACAATCCCTCAGGATGAGGTTGGTTGCGCAGGGTAATTGGTCCCCTTAACCTTACATAATAGCCCCAGTTTTTAAGTCATATCTTAAAAATATTGGCATTCCTGTTGAGAAAAGTGACATCGCAAGGTACTTGCTATTTAAACGACCGCGAAATTGTGGAATAAAGAGAAAACCGTGGCTTCGGCCGACAAATTACGCTTTTTTTTAACACTCCACAGAAATATATTTAGTGCTTCTAGATCATTTACCACTTTAAACCTTATTCTATCAATAAACTCTTCTTCCGAATCTCTCATCCTTTAAAATTTAATCATTTACTAACATTTCCAGTCGAGTTTGACTCGTCCAAAATGCCTTGTACCATATTGCTACTTTCCCAATTACGTAAGCCTCACCCATGGACCATAACCAATAATAATAATTTTAAAAGTAAAGAAAACACTGAATTGATTGAATGATTGAAAATAGTTTTCTCATTAATTTCTATGTTCTTTACTGCACGTTTTGAAGCTATCCTGACATTTAGGGGTATGTGGAAAGAGAGCAGGTAGACGAATAGACAAAACATAACAAGGAACATAGAGGTGAGGTGTAAGCTTAAGAAGACGACACCTCATAACGTCTTGTCAGTGCTGCACCTGCAAGACACCCGCTATTGTCCGGGACTCTTTATTCGATTTCGCTTATTCAGAGGTAACCATCACTACGACCTGGTCTGAAAGCGCTCTGTGTTGAACCCTGTCCAGCCACAGCGCGCACTCATTCCATATCCATACTGATGGCCGTTAGCTATCCGCAACCTGCTACCCGTCCGGTTCCCAAAGCTATGGGACTTCACAGGACCACTCCTCTAGTCCTGAGAAGCGGACAGACATATCTAACATTTTTAACAATATTAAATAAATAATTGAGTGATATAAATGCTATTGATCAATAAGACCAGGATACACGATGGTCACACGAGTCTTCACTTCCACAGAAAGATTAAGTTTCAAATTTAATTTCAAACAAAATTAGTCTGATTTTTATTTAAATGGGTTAAGGTTCCGACACTCGTTCTTCAACCCAGGCACTGCTCAACTTTTTTAATCCTTAAATAAGACCTTAATTACTTTCAAATATAACCATGTATAGAAAAATATAAAAAAAGAGTTTAACATCTTATTTAATCCTTTCTTCAACAAATGTGATTCTCCAACCCTTAAAATGGAATCATTCACACTTGCTCTCTAATGCTGCTCATTCGTTCTCTCACACTCTACCAGTTCTATTGTTTTTGTATATACTTTTTTTTTTAGATTTTGCAACATCAAAACATCAGGAAGCATGTTTCAATTTTTTATTTTATTATATTCTTCCGATGTTTGTCGCTTACACATGTACCCACCCATTATCCATTTCCTCCCTCGCTACTACTACTACTAATGCATTACATTTACTTATCAATGCTAGTTTTACTTCCTTAGTCTAATTTTATTGCAGTAACAAAAAAAATGAAAATAAAAATAAAAATAAAAGAAAAACAGAAGAGATAGAATTCAGAAAAGAGCGCAGTGCAGCGTTGTCGCCGGCTTTTCTGTCGTCGACAAAAACGACATCAACTGTCTGACTGCAATTTGAAATTCGGCAACGTTGCATACTGTTTGGTTTTGTTGTTGGTGTTTCAATCCACCACCACATTTTTTTTTTTTTTGATGTTTTTTTTATTTATTTATTTTTTCTCTTTCTCAGCATACTTATTTGTTTTTTGTTTTATTGTTTTGTTTGCTTTCCTGTTTTTTTTTATGTTCTACGCTTTTTTGTTTTTTTTTCGGTGGTTGTTTGAAAATGTATTAGAAAAAGTTTTTATTTTTTTTTTTTTATTGTTGTTGTTGTTGCAGTTGATGCACTTTTTTCCTTGTCGTTTTTGTTGCTTGAGCAAGGAAGTTTTTTTTTTTTTGAATTGGTTTTAGTTTTCATATTTATTTGTCTTGAGTTTCTTATTAGATTTTTTTTTATTTGATGTATTTGATGTTCCATTTCATTATGAAATACGTGACTTTAGACACGTCTGGGTTTCCCCCTTTTCTTTTGGATTTAGGAACAGCTGTTTCATGACATTAAATCGATTAAAGTGTGTTATTTGGTTAATTTTTAGCGTTATAATTTATTTAGTAATTCCGATTTATTTTTAATGCTTTTATTAATAATTTAAAATTGCTAATAAATTGATTTTTCACATTTTACGAGCAGTTTTCCATCGATTGGTATTTTATTTTTGGTGGGGATTTGGAATAATTTTTTTAATCTTTCATCAGAGTAGTTTAGAAGCTTGAATCGCTTATAAATTTTCGATAAAACCGCTCTGGTCTCGCTAGAACTAATCAGTTCATTCGACGACAGTCACTCCAGAAGTGTCCTGTTGAGTAGGTAAGCAGTTGCTACTCTCAGCAACTCAAAGAGGTGCACATCTTTCCCAGCCAATGCGGCAGCCAATGTTCACAGCACACACAGGCTCGCAAATCACTGGAAAACCCTGTCAGTTTGCATTTGTCAAACAAGCAGATAAATTATAGAACAACGATAACTTCTAAACGACCACCAAGAGGTAGGCCTAACTAAGGTAGGCGACGCAACTAACTCTAACCTAGGTTTGGCACTATTCTTGTGGACTTGCAACATAAGGTCACTTTTAAATCAATTAGGACAGCACAATCGTCCTCTTTAGCTAGGTGTTTTTGCAATCGTTTGCACTTATTCTTTTATGCACTCATGCTAGACCTCGTGAACAGCACAATTAAGAAAAGTTTCCATGACATTTTCAATGATAAACTTGCAATTATGCTTTCCAAAATGATCCATATACGACGAGTAAGTAGACAAGTTTTCATAAGAGCGATAATTAGATTTCTAGTAATTTTATAGAACTTCTTATCATTCGTTCCTTGACTGCAATGCTAAACAATAAACTTGAAACAAAACGATTAAATTCTAATTTGATTCTCACGGTTTAATTTCTTAGAATTAGCTAATGCCCAGTTTACACGATCTTATATTACGATCACATATTGTCCAACGGTCAAAATATTTTCACATTTATTTTTAGGTGTTCAGTTTACTGTAAGGTGATTCCCAATATTAACGGGAATGCACAGAAAATGTCAAAATAACATTTTAAAACGGTCCTATTTTATTATTACTCTGAGACACATGATGTGATGTGTTTAGACAATCACATATCACAAATGTGTTACATATTTATATATGAACTGTGACATATAGCGAATAGATTTCTACAATATATTATATGTAAGGTTCAAAGATAATACATGAATTAAAAATTTGACGCTTTAAAATGTTTAGATTTTTTTTTATAGAAATGCATTATAGAAAAATCAAATTGCCAGAGGCTTTAATATTATTATGACGTTGCCAGCACGCTATGGTTTTATTGACTTTTATGGCGCGCGCGCGGCGTTGCCATTTAGTATTAATTTATTTTTATTTCTACTTTTATTTCCCTAAGCTGTAGGTCACATGTGAACTTTAATTAAATGAAAGTTAATGCAAAATGTCCAAAGTGTTGCATGTAGTACATAACATGAACTTTTGTGACTTCCTCTACTCTTCAGGCATGACTATATGTATGGTGTATATATGTATATATGTATGTGTGCAATTATGCAAATTTCCGTAAGAATACGTATACAAATGCAAGCATATACATATATGTATGTATGTATGTGTGTATATAAGCATAACCTATTCTCGCTAGTAGAGCAAATGAAACAGTTATAAATAGTTGACCTCATTTTCATAGAGCATTCGCGAGCGTTGCGTTGTGTTGCAATTTTTTTTTTATTTTTTTTTATTTTTTACACTTTTTACTGTTCTCAGAGCTTAACAAGTTTGTAATGCACACTGCTGCATTCGCATTCACATTCACCTCAGTTTCAGTTTCACCACGTCCCTTCTCAGTTTCTTTTTGAATGCGTTTGTTATTTCTTTTATTTTTTTTTTCACCTTCTTCCCATTCTTGATTGCACTTCAAACTTAATGGGGAAAAAATAATATTTTTTTTTTTTTTTTTTTTTATAGGCTGAGCTTTGATGTAACTTTTTGCGAAAAGAGGTCGTAGAAGAAATTTATAGATGCATATAAAATAAAGTAAAATATTCCATTTCTTTATTTTATAAAATAAATATTTGTTTTAGAAAAGTGTATTTTGCATTTTATGCTTTAAATTGAAAGTAAATATTATTATTTTTCACTTTAAAAAAATGTCAAATACATAGTTTAGAAAATTCAGTTCAGTAATGTTAAATTTCCACAGATTACGAGCCAAATCTCAAGACTGGATGGTGGAATTGCTGGAGAGTGAAGCTGGTCTGTCGCTCTACATCGATGGGTTTACGATGGATTGCAGTGTGAGGTCTGGGGTACACTAGGAGGACCTGGCAGTGAAAGAGTTCTTTCGTTTGCCTGATGTCTGCAGTGTGTTCCAGGCGGCGATCCATGCTGTACTTATTGCGTGCAAGCAGTTGGTGCAGCTGGAGATTCGGGACAGATCGGTTTTCATTTTCTCAGACAGCCAAGTTGCCATCAAGGCGCTGGATATCGACATTACCAAATCTTAGCTAGTAAGGGAATGTTAAAACCTACAAATCTTGTTGGTCGCCACAACACACTTTACCTTTTATGGGACATAGTGATATTTCCGGGAAGGAGCAAGCTGACACCCTGGCTAGACGGGGTTCATCGGGTGAAGAACAGCCAGTTGCGGTTCACATTCCAATGAGCGAATAGGAATCACTTCGCCTCTTTAGGCAATAATAAATGGCAAAATATGAATAGTTGCATGAAAGCTCAGCTTATTTTTCCTACGATTGATCCCAAACGTACCAGAACTCTACTGTTGTACTCCCGCAAAGATCTTGCGAGACTAACAGTCGCCATCGCAGGGCACTGGCCCATTGGGAAACACGCGGCCAGATTAGATATCCCCTACAACAGCACATGCAGAAGTTGTAAAGAAGAGGATACTTCAGAAACGTTAGAACACCTCCTCTGTGTATGTCATCAAGGTACTTTAGACGTTCGCAGTTGAAATCGCTGAGCGATCTTTCTCTCTTATGTCCCTCAAAACTACAGCCCTTCCTTAACTGTACTGGTTGAATTTAATCCTCCAGAGCCTATCATGTTCTCAAGGCTCACTTCCGAGATATTTTTATGGGTTTTCTTCTCAGCCACCTCTATCTATGTACGAGCCAACTCTTTTCAGTACATGCTGATCAACAAATCCATTATGAATGTCTCCAGAGCGTCGTTAGTGTTATAAGGACTTGCATAACTTTGAACTGCTGTTGTGTCATCTTTTCAAAATCTGAAAGCATTACACTAAAAATATTTCCCTTAATCAACATTGCCGGACATAAGACTTTCAGTTAGAAGTTCAAAAAGATTTGGTTTCTAGATAATGTTCCTGCAACTTCTTACCTTAGAATGTTTATCTAGGGATATGACAAATGTTTTTCACCTACGAATCAATTTAGCTCAAAATCTATTCTTATAGTAATGCCCCAGTTTATACTCTGTGTGTTGCTCTCAGTTGTATCTATTAACTATTATATTATTATATTTTTCTACCATTTTCTAAATTAAATTTATCACAGAAAATGCCATCATATGCGTGTACGTAAGTGTATGTAATTCTATAGTTATACATACTCCCTCAACACTTACCGAAACTAATGCCTACATTTAGACATAAACTATTGTTTTATGGCAATGCTTTCATTTTGCGTCCTTGTGCTAAAAAAGAAATAATAAAACAAGAGAGAGGAAAAAAAGAAAAAAAAAGCAAAGCAAAAAAAAAAAAAAAGCTCAGAAAAGCCGAAAAAAATCGATAAAGCAATTAATGCGAAAAGTACCAACGACTCAAATAACAAAACAAACATTCATATATACATAAAAACTACACATAGAAGCTAACTTACCCTATACAAGCAACCCACCCACCCCAAATAGCAAATATACATTACAACATGGCAACACTGTTCGCTCAGCCAGCCTGTTTGGTGGCACCCTGATGACTTTGGTGGTTGGGAGTTAACACCCCGCTGCTGTGTTTATTACTTTGGAATTTTTATTTCTCATACCATTTGTTTTTTTTCTCTTTTTCTCTTTTTTTTCTGTTTTTCTACATCAAGTATTATTGGCAATGGGGTTGCTGTTGCATCGTTAAGGGTTTTGTCTAATAAGCTAAAAAAAAAAAGAAAGGAAGATCCCACACTGTGCTTCATTCCGGCGGATTGGATTCTTTCTTTAATGAAAATATTTGCGCTTCTCCTCTTTCTCTCTCTCGGATTTGAAATGTGTCTGTGACTTTAATATATTTTATTTCCTTTTTATGGTTTTGTGCTTTTTCATCATTTCATTTCTCTTAGTTTTCTTTTATATATTTTGTAAGTCTTTTTGGTTGTTTGTTAAATTTGTGGAAAATTCCAAAATTAAATTATTGCCTTTACTTAATCAACATGAACATCGTTTATATCAACAAAATCTTTTTGCTTTAAGACTGTATTTCGAGTATTTATTTTGTATCTTTAATGTGTACATGTATACTGTACAATACCGGAAAAGTCATCGTTGTTGTCGTCGTAGAGAATCGTGGGAATATTTTTACTCTATGTAATCTATCCGGGTATGACTAAAAAGCATTCTATAGTACTTTTGTTTAGTTGTATGTACGAGTATGTAGAGTAAAATGCATGGTATGTACTTAGTATACACATACATACATACATATGTATGTATAGTAAGTACGTTATGTGTGCTTGAAACTGGGTCGCTTGCCAATGTGCTCTGTAAATTTCTGAAGAGGGTGGCGCTGGCTGTTGTCGTTGAAATTGGGCTAGAAGAGCATCTCATCCATTGAGTAGTTGTAGTAGTAGCACTTTCGGATATTGAAAACGGAATTGTAGCATATTCTTGGTAAAATTTATACCAAATGACTCTTAGAAACATATGTGATGTATAAATTAAATTATAATAAAGTTAACTGTTGTAACTTAGCTAACATTTTTTTATAATTAGCATTTAATTTGATAAATATCATCGGTACTTTTGGGACAGCTTTGTTAATTGCAGAAGTCTAATTTGTGATATGTGATATGAAATTATATGGGAACAGATATCTTTTATTTAAGGCTTAAAAATAGAAAATATTGAGAATAGGATCGGTTCCATTACGTTTAGCACCATGTTCAAAATAACTCAATTACTCATTTTAATTTTGGACGAACTAAAATTCTAGTTAATCTAGATCCTTCTTATTTTTAAGTTAAGTTGGTTGAATAATCCAGCTAGGATGACCAAGCATCTAGTCTAAGGAAATCTTTGAAATCTAGGAATTTCTATTATGAACCATAATCATTTAAACTGGCGAGAAATTCTTTCGAGACAGGTTATTGCTTAAAGCTGTGTTGATCTCGAGATTACTGGACATCAAAGCACTCACAAGTTCTAGATATATTTGGAGATCGAGGCTTTATGCAGCTTGAGACATTGATATATTTTGATAAAACTAAAAACTTTAAATAGCTCAAAATTTTGTTTAAAATAATTATTTTGTGAAAATCTTTACTATTTTCCAATACATAAAATAAAATGGAATTTTCAGATTGTCGGAGAATTTGTAACTGTTAATTGCTACACATTTCATTTAGCCTGTTTTGAAGAAATTAAGTTGAAATTTGGAACTAAAGCATTTCGAAACAAGGACTACTTCAAGCATAAAAATTGAATTGCCACGCCTACTTTTAAGTATAGCCCCAATATAAAGCTCAAACTGTTATATGAAAATAGTTATTACTTGTGAATATAAACACTTCAAATTGAAGACACACTTCTAATGTCGACCCATTTATACAACATGGATTTGATTAGAATCGAGTCGCTTAGTGTCTTAACTTGTACTGCATCCCCTTTCTGGAAATATTACATACGTCACTGATGATCACATGTAAGCCATTTGAAGTTTCTTGGGACCTGCATTTGAAGTTTGATTCTAACGAAGCTAAAGTTTTTAATTTTGTAGTATTTTTCAAGACAATGAAAGAAAGCCCGTCCAATGGGTCTAACGGTGAATGAGAGCAAAAACGAAATGCTTGGTATCATCCCGCAGACAATCAACACGACGTGGATAGTCTTTGAGGACAAAGTACTTCAGCTTTGAGGCTGCAGAAAACTCTAACTACCTGGGCACAGATGTAAACAGCGTCCACAACACCCCAGTCAGGAAATTAAGCGAAGAATCACTCTTGATAGTCGTTGCTATTTTGGTCTCGGTAAGCAAATGCGAAGTAGTGCTCCGACCCAGGAAGCATAGGTCATGACAAAATCGAATAAGCCGGCGTTGGGAAGGAAGATATTTCGGAGAATCTTTTGGTCCAGTTAGAGTGGGAAATGCTGAAATCCCACGTGCTGCCAAGGTCAACAATCGGCAGTAGTGCAAAATATATATATAATATTTTTCAAGACTATTTTCTAATTATATAAACTTTTCACAAGCATTATTTTATCATCTTAATACTTGTCTACAATATTACATATTCCAGATATAACAAATTTTGTAATGCAGCCAATTTGGTGCGGTATATACTCTGATAAATGAGTCAATCAGACAAAATTTAACACAATCAAAAAGTGACGGCAGTTGGGGAATGAGTTTCTCTATTTTGAATTACTCAAAAATGTTTGCAAAACACTGTACTAAAAAAAAAAAGAAAAGTGCTTAAGCGCTTTGCAGTAATAGACAAAACAAAAAAATAATAAAAAAAGGAAAAATTTAAGGCAGACCAGACGAATTTGTTGGTATAAGGAAGACAATTGCCTTGTTGCAGTTGTCGACGTCGTCTTCAATTTGCGTTTAATCCTAAACCAAGCAGCTGGCAACTCTATGCTGTAGCCAAGTAATGTCAACATGGCTGCCTTGCCTTGTTAAACTATGTAATTTTCAAAGACTTCAACTCGTTCTCATTTTTTTTATTTTTTATTTGTTTTTTTTTTTTTTTTTAATTTTGTATTTTTTTCATTTTGCAACTTTTCAACAACTTTTAACTTATTTTCAACGTCAGCAACAGAACACATATTTTATTTTTTCGAGTTGAGAAAAAGCCCTTTTTAAAAGCCTTTAACGTCAAACAGACAAAATGAGAGAGAGGATAAGAGAAAATGAAACTATTGGGCGGTTAAAAAATATACATGTACACCTCCAAGTTGGTTGTGCCTGCTGTATTACTTGCTGCTACTGCTGCTGTATAAGTTTTCCCGGGGTTTTAGTTTAGTTGTTTTTCATCAACAACATCGTCATCATCGCCAAAAACAACAACAATGAATTCGTTTGCATTTTCTACATTTTTCCCACGTTTGCATTTATTGTCGCCAGCGCTCTGGCGTTGCCATCTCTGTTTATGTGGTGGGTGTGTGGGTGAATTTATGCTATAGTATGGTGTGTTTTGGTATTTTATATGCGAAGCACATGAAATTCACCCTAAAGCGGTGTGGTTAGTAAAAGCAAGTAGCAAAAAAAAAACTTAAATAAAAATGATGACTTTCTTCTTCTTCTTCTGTGTCCCACATCACAGATTTCTCAACTATTATATTTTTTTTTTCATCCACACAGATGCTGTCTCAGCTGCTACTTTAGTCAAGAGCGTTGACAGCGCTGCTTATACAAGGGCTGTGGCTGCTGTTGCTGGCTTCTAAAGTTGCATGTGCTCTGTCCTAGTTGCTTGCTGCTTCCCCCTGCCTTGCCTATTCCATTTAGACAACCACCTATTCTAGACTTTTTGCCTTATAAATTTTATATACTTTTTCATTGTAAGTAATGCTCAAATTTTCGTTCTACTTTATCATTTTTTTTTGTTGTCAAGTGGGTGGGTGTTTGGGTTTGGGTTGCTTGAAATGAATATATTCAGGAAAAATTGCTTTAAAAAGTTAAATTTTTGTAAAATTTAAAATCTTACTTTGATGCTGTTGTGGTGTAATTTTTTTTTTTTTTTGTTTATGGCTTTTTTTTTGTTGTGCCACACCCAACAAGCATATCGTCGTCTGACGTTCCTTCCGGAATTGTTGTTTTAAGTTTCCTTTGTCTCCTTGCTACGTGATTATGCAAAAATTTGAAGTATTTGTTATACGCTCGTGCGCTCCTTTTTGTTTGTTTGTTTGTTATTTTTTTATATATTTTATGATAATTTAAAATCGATTTGTGTGCGTTACGTTCTTCGTACTTTGGCATTATTTTAATGGGTTTTAATGGATTCCTCTCACATCACATCTCACATTTTGTTCGCAAAGTTTTATGTACAATTTCTCGTAATGGTATTTTTTGATATATATTTACTTGTTTAAAGTAAAAACAGCAGGTGAATTTAAGTATTCTTTTTTTGTTGAAATATAAGTTTTACTTTGTAAAAGTTTTTGTAACTTTTACATATTTTGTGAAGTTCATGAGCAGCGAGCATTCTCTGAAATTTGGCAACGTTGTTTGCTGTGGTTTATTTTAAATTAAAAATTAATATGCATAGAAAGTCTTTAATGGGCATTAAAGTACTATAAAGATAGAAGCAGACTTTTTACAAAAAGCATAAATTAATGTATTTTAATTTTGAACTTATTTATATCTTTTTCATGGCATAAAACTGGAATGAATTCTGGTTTTTGCAAAATGCTTTCGAATAACCAAGATTTTTCGTAAGAAATTTAAATTAATTTGAAAGCCAAGGAGCACTTTCGTAAATCAGTTCCTGTGAAAATGTTTATCGAAACAATCCAAATTCCTACAATTATGATGAAGATTGTAAAATAAAATTCTCATCGGTTTTCGAGTTCTACAGAAGTGGGCTCCATTTTCGAAATTATTGATTAGCTTTACAAATAAATGCTTATAATCTTATAATTCTCAAACAGTTTAAGCATAACAATATAGTTTCAACGTAATTGGATGTGAGACGTCCACAAGAGACATGAAAAATGAACCACACGACCGTATGTAGCCTTTCAACACAAGTTAAAAAAACTACTACATATTCTATACTTTTATGCTTAAACTGTTTGTAATTAAAGGATTAATAATTTTGCAAATGGGAGCCTTACAGGTTTCACAAAACTATGTTAAATGCAATAAAACGCAAATCCAAACTAAACCATGCAAGCCCAACTGGTGTGTGGTTTGTTTCGATAACCATTTCAGAACCTGAAGTCAAAATGAAATGCACCTTAAATGACCTCGAAAATTTTGTACTCAATAAACGAAAACTTTATTCTGATAAACAATTTATCCAAATACACGAAGTGCCAAAGTCTTACGGGCTCTGAAACGGGAGCACTTGAGCAAGTCATGTTTGCTTTAGTGTTGGCAAAAAGTGTGATTTTTGAGTCGCAGTGTGATAAGCGACTGCGATTTGAAAATCGCAGTGCCTGCTAACCGTGATAAAATCACAGTTCGCGAAAAACAATCAGGGTTTACTGAGTAGGTTCACTATTTGAGAAGAGTGATGGTTAATAACAGCTTAAAGAACTGTTTCGCTACACGAACACAACAAACCAACTTACTTTTTTTACTTCTTTAAAAAAATAAAACACTGCCTTTAACGTAAAAATTTAAATTACAAAAAAATTAATATTTGCGATAAACAATTGTGTTCTTGGTTGCTTTATTTGCAATTGCCAGTTTGACATTTTGCCGTTTGTTCTACTTTTTTGTATAAAAATATCACATTTAACTTCGTTTTTATACATGTTTCTGAAGCGATTGCCAAATGTATCAACGAATTTGTACAGGTTTAATATTAAAGCGAATTTGAACGATTCACGAAGAGTGATAAAAGCACCAATCACAGTTAAATGAACAGTTTCACTGTTCGTGAAAAGTGATACATAAAATCGCCAATAACTGAACATGTTCACTGAGGAACAGGACAATCACAAATTACTGCTTTTAGTCACAGTACGACATTGCGATTTCTAAATCACTGTGAAAAAAATCACCGAACGATATTTTTTTGTCAAGACTAGTTTGTCGTAGTTAGTAAAATTTATTTGAAAACAAATCCTTAAGTTTTAACACATTTGTTTTGATCATCGCATGAGAAGTGAATACTAAAATCATAAGCCTCTAAATTAGGCCAATCGAAAATAATTTCTTAAGAATTGATAAAGTCATCAAAATATTTTAAAATATGTTTATCCATCATTTTGCGTTTCCTTCTGTCATTTTGCCATTGGCTTTCCTATACACAAATCATGTACAAATATGGCAACACACTGTCTTTTGTGGTTAAAAGCAGCTGTTATTCACCACATAACAGCATAAAGAATTGAATGAAAACATATGCACGATCGACAATGACCTTAACTTGCAAAAAACAAGAAAAAAAAATTAAACGTTTAGAAAAGAATTTGCGTGTTTAAACGTAATTGGCTGCATTAATATTTTGTTTATTTTAAAGAGTTTATTTATAGTTTTATATTTTAAAATATATTCCTATTCAGATTTTCCTTGAAAATATTGCACAATGCTAACCCCTTCATATTTGATAAATTTTAGCCAGAATCCAAAGTGCAAGTTAGATGATCGTGTCGCCGCTCATGATCGTGTATTTTTGGCGTTGTAGTTCATGAATACTTCCCACGGCTTTAGATTTTATTTTGTTTTTTTTTTTACATATCATTTTAGGCACGTACCAAAAATATTGAAACACATGTTGAACATGTGCAACAATTTCCAAAAAAAAAAAAAAAAACACAAATAAGAGAAGAAAAAAGATCGAAGCGTTTTTTTTTTATGAAGAAGTATGAAGGGAGCAAATTAAAAGTGGCATCCCCAATGCAAACAGACGCGCGTATAACTGCACTTGACATATTGCAACTTGAAGTTGCAGCAGCGTTTAAAGTAGCGAGAAGACAAACGGACGGACAGGCGGACAATCGTGCAGCACATGATCAATGAATAATATAGAGGAATACAAAACACCACGCTTCTTCTGCTTCTTCGTGCTTCTTGTTTGGCTCGTGTGGTATTGCAGTCGCTGCTTTTTTCGCTTTTTGACAACATATGTTGCTATCTCATTTTAACATATAAATTTAAGTACGTTTAAAACTTGTATTTAACTTTACAGTAACAAAAAAAAACAAAAAAAAACGATGTATTGCTTGGGGCTACTTTTAGCATTGCTGTTGTTTACTCTCTCCCTCTCTCTGCTCTGTCGGCATTCAAAAGCTTAATGTCAGTTGCATATCATATTTTTTTCTTGCTCACTCTTTTAGTTGTATGCTATCAAAGTGCCGATCATGCCATGCCATGCCATGCTTTTTTTTACGTTTTTGCTTTAAGTTGTGCAGGTGCTTGACTTGTGTCATCTTTCTTCATTTTGTTTTTCTTTTGGTTGCAAATAAAAAAAAATAAAATTGCATAAAATTCATATATGTATATGTATAAATATTCTTCTTCATATTATTGTACAATTTGCGGTTTTATGTCATTTAGCATTTCCTTTATGCATTATAATTTTAAAAGACAGTCGTACACACACACACAGCCAAATACAATAACCACAAAAAAAAATAAATACTCAAATTGACACTTGCGGTTCAGCAGCAGCATGATGTGCTGTGTTGCCAGATCGTAAATGCAGTCAAACGATTTTGCTTATCAGCTGTGTTGTCTTATTAGAATTTTTTATTTATTTATTATTTATTATGTTTTTTTTTTTTTTCTTTTTATAAATAACACAAAATATATAGGTCAGCCTTCAAATGTATTTACATACATAAAGCGTATCTTATCGCTTTTGTTTTTTCTGTTTAGTGCAGTTAAGCATAAATTATGATAACAAGTATTTGATTTTTTTTGTATAACTTTGAACAACAAATCGCTTGCGTCTAACGAAAGTTTTAATAGAATTAATAAAATATTGATAAGATAAAAGATTATTTTTTTTTATACATAATTCATCGATTATCAGCGCGACGAAATTTGTTGATCTGCATTCCAAGTTTTAACAGAATTGAAAGAAAACTTGAAAATTTATTTTATAACTTAAAAATGTATGATCTCAAAAAAAAAAAAAAAAAAAAAATATAATAAAATAAAATAGAAATGTTGTCCTTGGTTCCTGCAGTTTTTAATTTCTTACTTTAATTTTTTTTTAAATTTAAGCTGTGGGATAATTTTTTTCTATTAAAAAAATCAAAGCATTTAAATTAAATACATTTACAATACAAGTATACTCATAGAAATATCGATTCGGCTAGGTTTGTCAAATAATACAACTATTTGCTTATCAATTGAGGTCGATTTTTTTATTTTTTATTCGTTGTTGAGATAATGCATTGAATAAATATTTAGAACTGACACACTTCCTTGTTTTCAAATGTCAGCGATGCGATTCGAAATCAAAACATTTCTTAAGTTGCGCAAATTACGTTCTAAGTTTATTTCTATACGCTGTACACATTTGTGCTGTTCACAAGGTCTTGCATGAGTGCATAAAAAGAATAAACGAAATTGCAACAAAAACTAACACAGAAAAAAAAAAATTAGATATTGAGATTTCAAATATATAACAGTTATAAAGAGTATCAAAGCTCTAGTTCTCTCAATTTCCTCTAAACAATTAAAAAAATTTTCAATATTTTTGTAAATAACCTCAATGGCCTGTATTTCCTTGTACTCACGTTCTTTTCTTATTGTTTATCTCCTTCTTCTTGTATTAAAGCAAAATACAAAAATAGACTGCAACACAAAAAGAAACAGAGAAAATAAGGAAATCGTATCAGCAATTATAAAATAACAAAGAAAGCAGCAACCGCATTGATAATGAACAATGTGGTTTTGTCTCTTTCGCGCTTTTTTTTCTGTCTTCTTCTTCAATATAGTATCACATATATATATTTAAATGATAAAGCATATACCTAAATACATACATATATACACATTTATGTAAACACATCTTCTTATTTACAACAGACAAGCGCAGAATCAAAAGTTCCAAAACTTTTAAAAGTATTCTTTATTTCTGAAAAGAGATTATTATACCCGTTACGCATAGTGTAAATGGGTATATTCAGTTTGTCCGAAAGTTTGCAACGCATTGAAGGAGGCATCGGAGACCCCATAAAGTATATATTATTATGATCAGCTCGATGAGACGAATCGATTTAGCCATGTCCGTCTGTCTGTTTGTTGCGATGCGTTTTACTCGGAAAGTTTTAAAGATATTGACCTGAAATTTGAAACTTAAGCTTTTTGTGCTCCTAGTTAGTTTGTATGTCAAAACCAAGGTGCCACGCCCATTTTTAGATATAGCCCCCATACAAACTTACCACTTTTTCGATATTTTGTATGAAAATAGATATTATTTATGAATGCTTTTACTACAATGTGGGGTAAAAATACTTTTAATGGCATCCAATATCAAAAGAATGTTGCCACGCCCATTTTTAGATATAGCCCCATTTAAACTTACCACTTTTTTCGATTTTTTGTATGAAAATACGTATTCTTTATGAACATATTCACTCCAAATATGATAAGAACACTTCTTATGTCATCCAATGTCGAATCTAAGGTGCCACGCCCATTTTTCGAGGTTTGTATGAAAATATATATTATTTCTGAATGAATCCAATTCAATTTTGGTAAAATCAATTCCGATGTCCGCCTAAGTGAACACTTTCGATGTGGTAAGGATCGGGCTAATATACCATAAAGCCTCCATACAAACTTGACCAAATTCATCATGAAATTTTATCTAAGCACCTGGTGAACTTATAAACTATTAAAAGTGTTGTGTAACGGGTATTTCAGGTTCCACCGAAGTTAACGTTTTTCCTTGTTTTTATATAAGTTTGTTGATTAAAGGAGGCATCAAAGACCATATAATGTACCTTGTATTTATATACTTGATCAGCCAGTGACTTGAAAATCGCAGTGACTGCAAATAGTGATTAAATCACAGCTCACGAAAATAATCATCGATTACTGAACAGGTTCACTGTTTGCTAAGAGTGGTACGCCGCTAAATGAACTGTTTCGTTACACCAAACCGGAAAAAAAAAACAAACTTGTTTTAATTCATTGAAAAAAAAAAACACCGTTTATACACTGATTTTACACTGCTTTGTTTAACATTTTTGTATAGAAATGTCACAAATCACTTCGTTTTTTATTCAAATTTGGTAGCAATTGCGCTTTACCATTAATCTTTTCAAGACCGCGCTCCGGTAAATTGGAAATTTTAACGAATTTAGTGACTAAAACATACAATAACGAATTTGTACAGGCTCGAACGATTCCCGAAGCTCTGTATCACTGAGAAATGAAACAGTTTCATTGTTCAAAATGAAAGACAAAACAAAACCGCCGACAACTGAACATGTTCACCGAAAAACAAGAAAATCGCCAATCACTACTTTCAGTCGCAGTGCAACATTGTATTTTTAAATTACTGTGAAAAATCACCGAAGTGATTTTTTTGCCAGTTTTCTTCAATCAAAATTATATAAATTTTTTGATTAAAAGCTAAAACACTTTATACGAGAGCACCAATCAACATAGTAATTACACTCCAAGGGACCATTGAAACGCACACCCGCCTTCTTTGTAAAAAAAAAAAAATTGTAATTCAGTGAGATCTTCTAGGGTTTGATACGCGTCTTCACGGAGTCTTTTAAATTATACAATTTAAACTTCTTTGAATAGACCTTTGCTTATAATTTAGCACGATTCATTTTTTTTGTTTGAAATGTTTCATTATGTTTACTTTTGTTTTTGGTTATTTCAACACTTGGGGAAAAACCACGGGCAGCTCAAATTAAATAAAATATCCGCACTTTCTATTAATGGTATTTCAGCTGCTTGTTTGGTGTTTGTTTAATTTATAAAAATAGCATTTAAATTTACTTTTACAATTCAAAAATTGTTCTTTGGTTGGTCATGCAAATTGTAATAATTTTTATAGAATGATTTATAAATTTATTTTTATATTTTAAGTAACCAAGAATTCATGCTAAATTTTTCAGGAATATTTTTATTGTATTTTGTCGTTTATTGTGCAAAAGTGCAATTTGCTGCTCAAACTGTACACGCCCAAATGAACTTGAAATGTTTTCATCAACAAAACAAAAAAGCAAAAAAAAAAAAAAATAATTAACAAATGTAAAATGCGCGCGATAATTTTTTGAAGCACGTTTTTTTTTGTGTTTGTAATTGTTTATACAACCTTGCGCTAATAAATATTATAAACAAATAGTTTTTCACAGAATTATAATAATAATCAAATTAAAATGAACGTAAAGAACGCCAATAAAGAACGCCACTTTATTTAAATTGCATGACAGCGGGAAAATGAGAAATGTATACAAGGAAGATTTAGTCAGACTCAAAAAAAAAAAAAAAAAAAAAAAAAAATATGATTTTAACCTTCAAATAAAAATAGAGCGATATTTATAACGTGACCGTGACGTGCTTAATTAATAAATAAATACAGTATCGAATATTTAATTTTTTTTTGTTTCAAAAAAGCTATTAAATAATAATTGATTATATATAAAAATAGATATCAATCAAACAAAATTATAATTAAAAAATTAGAAAACATCTAATCACCACAGTCAAATATTTGTTTTATCAAAGAATCATGCAATTGAAAAAGAGAACGGGTGTAAGAGAGAGTAAAACTTTAATTATATGGGCTTGTGGCATATGAATCAGTGCTGCCGATTTAGCTTTTTTTTCTCTTTCGCACTCATGCATTGTAAACTGTATATGAATTTAAAACAGTGTACCATGCGTATGTGCGAAGAAAGAGAAAAAAAAGCTAAATCGGCAGCACTAAGCAGCACTGCAAGCATATGATAAACAGCGCAAGAGAGCTAAATCTTTTGATATTAACAGTGAGAGAGATATTCTAAGGCACTTGATCTTTTAATTTAATTTGTTGCTAATTGTTCTGTCATTTTTTTTTTTTTTTTACCAAGTTTCTCCTTTTTTTTATAAGCTTTTTCTAAATTTATTTTATTTTTCCACTTTTTTTTATGTATATAACATATTTAATTGTTTTTTTTTCTCTTGTTTTATTCGATGACCTTGACACAAAATAGAAATAAAAAAAGTTGTACACTAGAATAGTATTTCAAATAAAAATGCAGTAAATATGTATAAAATAAAATTGATAAATAGAGAAACAATAAAAATAAATGAAGCAACTTGTCATAAAAATATAAAAGATAAAATACAGCGTGTTTGAACAAAAACTACATAAAAATGAATTGAATTGTTTTTGGTATCATTATTTTTATATCCGTTACACCCCTATAAAGTATATATATTCTTGAACAGCTCGATGAGATGAGTCGATCTAGCCATTTCCGTCCGTCTGTCCGTTTGTTGATTTCAACACGATTTATTCAGATACTTCTGGAAATATTGAAACTGAAATTTAACTAAGTTAAGTTCAAAAATCAAAATGCCACGCCCATTCTATCTAAGCCCCTTCCACCGAAGTTAATGTTTTTCCTTTTTTTATTTATTTTTGTAAATCAGCGTATTTATCACCGAATACCTCGTTTATATGTGTAAATTACGTTGAAATCATATCATGAAATGAAATCTTATAAGCTTATAATAACACAGCCCTGCATCAGTTTTGCGAATAAGATGGGACCTAGTGTACCCGAAGCGAATTTTCGTGCTGAACACGAATCTGGGCTCAAAAATTTTCCATCACGGAAATAGGGCTCATTTCAAAGAGCAAAGTTTAACCTTAAATTATAGACAACAACGGAGATCGTAGCACGTCTACAATTTTTTAAAAATGGCCAAAAACGCTATTTTTAAGGTTTTTAACCCCTTTTTCTCAAAAACCTGACGACATCCGCGAAATGTGTGTATAAACGTATTATTAAATGTATTCTCCGTGCTACACGAAATATTTTTGCGAAAGAGGTACTTTTCTGGCATAATCTCCTCTTTATTTTCTCAGTCTAGTCAAAACATTGTTCCAGTGTGGCCATTTCATTTTGTTGGGGAAATATTATTTATCCAAATATTTGCCGCATTTACCAAGATAGCATAAATTTATAGAAGAAAAAATTAAAAAATTAATTTAAGTATACTACTATACACTACTATAATGCTGATTTGAAAAGTTGAACTGCTGGACGCAATGAGTACACAATGATTACAACTGAGTACTTACTGTGTATTGTACTAACTCATTTCGCATTAAACGAACATTCACACATATTCATTATTTTTTAAGCTCGCTTGTTACAAAACCAACAATGTGACTTAAGTGGGTGTGGGTTCTTCCAGTGATTATAAGAACGAAAATTTAAAATTGAGTCTTATCATGAATACAAATAAACCCATAAAATCTTGCTATATAATATTGTTTTATATAACAGAAATAACAGAAAACAGCTGATCAGCTGATCAGCTGAGCTTTTTATAATCATTTGTGTAACTTTTAAACAAGTTTCGTTGTATGCCTAATGTAACACGTTATTATTAAAACACCCTATACAACAAAATGTTAATTATTAGAATTTCATGGTTTCTCATTGCTATACAAATATTTAGTAGCCTTTGCGTTTTTGTCAGTAACGCATGATTATTTATTTTTATACCCGCCACACATAGTGTGAAGGGTATATTCAGTTTGTCTAAAAGTTTGTAACGCATTGAAGGAGACGTCGTAGACCCCATAAAGTATATATATTCTTGATCAGCTCGACGAGACGAATCGATCTAGCCATGTCCGTCTGTCTGTCCGTCTGTATATTTCTAGGATCTTTTTCGTTGAAGATATAAAAGATATCAAGGTGAAATTTGGAACTTAAGCTTTTCTCAGCAACGACTATGTTAAGTTCGAGAATGAGAGTGCCACGCCCATTTTTAGGTATAGCCCCCATACAAACTTACCGTTTTTTTCCGATTTTTTGTATAAAAATACTAAATATTTATGAATGTATTCGCTCCCAATTGGGTAAAAACATTTATTTTGTCATCCAGTGTCAAAACCAAGATGCCAAGCCCATTTTAAGGTATAGCCCCCATATAAAGTTACCGCCCATTTTCGAATTTTTGTATGAAAATGGTTATTATTTGTGAATGTATTTACTACAAATTGGCTAAAAACACTTCTTATGGCATCCAATGTCAAACCAAATGTGCCACGCCCATTTTTAGATATATCCCAAAAAACTTGCCGCCCATTTTCGAATTTTTGCATAAATATGGTTATTATTTTGGAATTTATTCACTCCGAAATACCTAAAAAAACATCTAATATCATCCAATATCAAAAGCAAGGTGCCACGCCCATTTTTAGATAAAGTTCCCATAAAAACTTACCGCCCATTTTCGAATTTTTGCACGAAAATGGTTATTTTTAGTAATGTATTAACTCCAAATTGGGTAAAAACTTTTAATATCATCCAATATCAAATCCAATGTGCCACTCCCATTTTTTGGCATACATAGGCCCTACACAACGTGAGTTGTATCAGATCGTTGACCCCGTCCTATCCCATCTCGAAGTTCTACGCAAGCCACTGATGATAACACATTAACAATTTAAAAATACGTGTGACGGGTATATAAAAGTTTACGTTTTTCCTTGTTTTTTGATTTTTTGTTGTATTTTTCTACTGTTTATTGAATATTCTATGTATTAATTTGATACGACTTTTGGAATACTTAACGTTGGCAACATCGGAAATTTCATAAACAGTATTTTTGATCAACTCGAAAAGGCGACTGGATCTAACCAAGTTACAAACTTATCTGAGATAGAATCTATACAAAACTTTGTGAGTCTGTCTTTGTGACAAACTCAGTCTTTAAACGTGTTGATCTGTTTATATTAATTTGTTTGTTTGTTGTATTTGTATTTTTTTTTAAATTTTAAAATATTTTTTTTTCAATATATTAGACCAAAATATAAGCAGTAGAAACAACGGCAGACAGCATGGCAGGGCCAGTTTCAGTGTAATGGAAATGCGCTGAGAAAACAAGGCGTTGGCAAGCATTTGGTTTCATTAGTGATGACGTTGTTTAGCATTTCCTTTGTATATATGTACAAGTAAACTCATACATACATACATATGCACATATATACATATAAAATATATTTTTAGTTGTAGGTGTCACAAATGTATACTATGTATCTATGCCGCTTGAGGGTGCTACGGAAGGTGTGTCAGTCTGTCTGTCCGTCTGTCCGTATGTCTTTCAACGCGTTGATTAAAATAATTTCGCAGACTATAATTGTGTTTAGTTTTTTTTTTTTTTTTTTTGCTGTTGTTGTAGTTGTTGTTGTAATTGTGTCAATCTAGTTTGCTATGTTTTGTTTTTGTTGTTGTTGTTATTCATACTACGTTCTCGCTGCCATTGCGCGCCAAAATGTGGGTCACGCCCCCCACACTTTGCGAATGTTTCTAATTGTCGTCGTTTGTTGTTGTTTGCTACGCCGCACAGCTAAAAAGGCCTTTGACTTTTCCATTCATTCATTCATTCATTTAACATGTTCTAGATGTGTATCAATAGTTACAGATAAAACAAGAAAGAACGCTTAAATCGAGTATGCTCGACTACAAAATACCCTGTAACCAAACTCTATGTATCTTAAGTTAAGTGCTATCTTAGTACCATATCTCATTGTATTGGATTTTCATACAAAAACTTTAAAAAAATGGGATATATTTGTATGGGGCCTATAGCTAAAATTATGTTGGTTCTACTCATATTGAGATATTTCATCTGAACTCTCATAGGTATAATTTATACTAAATTTATTATTTCTAGAACAAAAAACAATGACAATAACAATATTTTGGGCTAGATTTGTATGTGAACCCTTAAAACGGGGTTAGAAAAAAACCGTTTGTAAGTGACCACTTGACGGCACAGGAGAGTCTAAGTTTCCAATATGGTGGCCATATCTCTTATGGTCTCCGAGATAATTTCTCTCATACAGCAGACTGCAGAACAGACGGACAGAAACAGCTAGTTCGACTTCCCTTTCAAGGCTGATCAAGAGTATATATACTTTATAGGGACTATCTAGCTTTCTTCTGTCTGTTACCAACATTCGCCCAAAACTTAATGTACCCTTTTACTCTTTGGGTACAGGGTATAAAAAAATGAAAACTTTTAACCTAACACAAACTAGTATTTCACAGCAATATTACGTATACGTCACTTCTGTAGTATTACATAAATATTTTTACTGCTACGTGTCTGTATTCTATAAATGAATTAATAAAACAATTCCAATATTAAATGTTTAAAAACTTTAAAATCATAAAACAACAAATTTGTCTAAAATATGCCATTATGTGCCATTTACCTCAATTTATTTAAAATTAAAAGTTTTGTCTACTGACTGGAATGTCTTTGATTGGAATGTATTTCCATGCCACAAATAAACTTTACTGCTATGCAGTAACTTTCAAATCAAACATTTTACAACGAATATATTATTTATGAGAAATATTATATTTGTCCTGTAACTGACAATCAATCAAGAAAGGAAATCGATTTTATAGTTAAAGTACAGTAATGTGTACAAATTATACAACAGTAAAATTTTATATATGTATGCGGACCAATTTGGTAAATCAGTGTTTTTTTTTTTTTTTTTTTTATAAGTGCCATTGACCATCATTTCTGGATTTTTATGTTATTTAAGAAATTAATGGTCGAAAGTTCCACTGTTCCTAATTTTTACAGTCGTGAACGGGTTTTAACGGTTTGTCTAAAAGTTTTTAACGCATTGAAGGAGCCATAGAACCCCCAATATTGTGTATATATTAGGATGGTCCAAAAATACATGAAAAAAATTGTTTAAACAAATTTTTATGCTCCCACCTCCTAGGATTATTCTATATCAAAAATAAGAACTCGTATTTTTTTAATCGGAAATTATTTAATTGTGACCTCAAGCCCCTGAAGTTTCCCATGTATATTACATTGGAAAATAACAATTATTCGTAGATTTGATGTAGAAACATGAAAAATTTATATTTTTAAACCGGATAGAGATGTTTCTCTTGATAAACGGTCATAGAATAGCATCCAATCATTTATTATTTATTATTTTGGGACCACCTTAACATACATATTTGAAAAGTACCTCCATGCAAAATTTGAATTATTTTTGACGATTTTTCAATAAGTCATAGACAAATAAATTTTTGCTTAATCTTACTTTTGCATACAATTTCAAATTATTTTAAACTTAGAAAGTGCTCTCCTGCAGAACGGTAAAATCAGACTCAAGCAGTTTTTCCTTTTTATCGCAGATATATGCATTATTGATCAGCTCAATGGGACAAATTGAAATTTGAAACTTAAGCTTCTCTGGCCTTAGTTTGTATGTCAAAACCAAGATGCCACGCCCATTTAAAGACATAGCTCCCATTTTTATGCATATATTCAGTCCGAATTAGTTAAAAATTTTTCTAACATCATCCAATGTAAAAACCAATGTGCCACTCACCCATTCAAACTTTCCGATTACTTTATAAATTTGGTTTAAAATAGAAATTATTTATAAATATATTCACTTCAAATTGGGTAAAAAGAGCTTCTATGCAAACTCACGTCTCATTTTCTTATATTTTCAAGAAAATTATTATGCATGTACTAAAACTTTGGTTGTATCAGACCATTTAAGCCCACCCATACTATCGCGAAGTTTGATCCCAGCCACTGATGGTCACACATAAACTTTTCAAAGATTTGTCTGATGGGCATTTAAGCTTCGGTTACACCGAAGTTAGGTTTATCATTTTTTTCTTCAAACTTCGCCTTTATTCATACATTACCAAACTCTATACCAGGTTCTTAAACCGTTCTTAAATTTTGGCCTTTATGGGTTAACGTCAGATCTAAGGAGCTTATTGACTGTACCTGACATTCATTATTTCTTATAAGCAACATTTTTTTTATAATTTTTTTTCTTTTAAACAATTTTAATTTATTTGAGAAAAATATAAACTTTTTGTATTAAGACCGGTTTAAGACGCCGGTATAGAGCTTTGTGGAGTTTTGAACGATCGGCGTTACTACTTCGTCCACAAAAATTTCAGTAAACCACTTTTAACAATGAGGTGCAATTTACACAGATACTTCTTATAATTTACCGAACTTACCACCATAACCAAGAGTATTTACGAAATAAGTTAAAATTGATCATAGCTTAAATGTAATGGATCTATTGAAAATAGGATTAAACTATAGTAAACCATGGCAATATATGGAAATACATAATAAAATAATAAAATCGATTTTCGAGTTATTATAAGTTTATATGTCACTATTTACTAAAAAAATATATACATATATACAGCATCATAAATATCATAAACCATATATTTGGTAAAAATTGGCCAGACTTTGTGTCTGTGAGGTAGTTTTAATATTTTCAATCAAAACACTTCAGTTAGAAAGAGACGAATAGAAAAAAAATACAGAGTACGTTGACCGATTTGAGCTTCGATTTTAATTTGATTTTCAAACAAAACTCCAAAAACAGCAACAAGGCATAAAATACTTAAACTCACAGTAGGGTGCACATATGCATGTGTGTGTGTGTATATATCCTTTGGGTATTTGACAGACGAAAATTGTATGTGTATCTGCAAAAAGGTACATATACAAGTATGCATACAGACAGGTCAATAGAATTCGATTAGAATTTAATGTCTGCCTTGCTGCTGCTTTGCAATGCCAAAATCTGGCTAGACGTTAACGTTGATGAAGTATGTTAATGTTTTGAAAATTTAAAGACCAAACTAATTGGAAATGTTGTGGCAAACATCTATGTATGTATGTATGTGTATATTGGTATGTAATTAATTATTATTTTACATATTTGATAGCATTTCAAATTTCACAGAAAAGGAAACCATAAACCATGAATGTTTGAATTGTATCTCATAGATACAGGCCACCCTCACATTGCATACAGTTACAGATACTTACATACACGTATGTGTGCATATAGACATCGATTATGCGCAATTGACCGTACGAATTCAGTCTGCAACAACAACAACAACAACGATTTAATGTATGTGAATTTGGAGTTTTGGTTTAGGTTTATGTTTTTTTTTTTTTTGTGTGCGCTGCCAGCAAATGGTGCTTGCTATGCCGGCTCTTTTTGTTATAGATACAAACATATACCATATATATACTAAGTATTTCATACATAACATTATATAAATACATAAATACATACATATGTATCTATGTACATATATAACATGTCTGCATGCCAACGTTACAATAACAATAAAACAGAAACAAAAAAAAAGTTGTACATATTTATTTGCAATGTTTCCCATAGATACACATATCATATATAGTATGTGTATATCTTTTTTTTTAAAGTACATACTAGTATGTCAGTCCCTACATACTCCTACATGTATACATCTATGTACGTATATGTGTACTTATTGTGTACATAAATACATACATACATACCATTGCAATGCCAGACAGTTTAATGTTTCATGCTGTGAAAATTTATGAACTTAAATCAATTTTCACTGTCAGTGCAAATTTGTGTAAATGTTTGTACATGTATGTGTGTGTATGCGTGTATCTTGTTATAGCTTTATTTACTTTAAAGTCAATTCTGCAGCAATTTAAATTCATTAATTTGCTAAAAAGTATTTAATATTTTTATAACTTGTTTAAAACATTTTCATTAGAGAAATGCAAAACAAAAGATACAAATGTATCTTTTATATATATGTATGTAATTTAAAACTGCTCTTTAACAATTTAAAATAGATAAACTGTAGGTGATAACTTGTTACAGTTTTAAAGAGTTCAAACTTTGATGGATCTAAAATCAGTGCTTTATTATTATTACATCAGACAGTCATGCTTAGAGTTAATAGCTGAAAATAAAGCAGACACCAAAGGGCAGATATTAAATAATTTTGTATATTTACGCTTCGAAAAAACTGTTGTCATAGATTTTGTAAATTTGATGACAGCTATAGCAATTGTTTTCGTCTTCATAAGCTTCTTTTCCAAACTTAGCCAGGAAGACGTCATTATGAGCTTCTCTTTCCATTTATCACTAAGCATTCCAATAACAAGATTCTTTTTCTGAATCATGTGTCGCCATAACAATATTCTTTTCTTAATGTTTCCTAGTCAATTGCATAAATCGAAACAGAACTTAACAAAAACAATCATAGTATCCATTTATAATGTATAAACGGAGCTTAAATCTGTATTCCAAATAGAAGACTAAATAAATTGTTGGTGTAAATATATATATTTTTTTATATCTTTCCAGTTTTTAGAATAATTTCCTCAAGTGAGTCTTTGGAAATCTTGAACTGATCGTTGAAATTACTAGATGCACACAGTGTACTGTAATAGAGTACTAGTTTGAGACTTTTATTTAATAGAGTTTCATTCATTCTTCTTCTTTAGACATTTATCGACCGAAATGATTGTATAATAATCTAAGTCTCCTCGTCTAACTTAATATTATGTTGAGAGTTAAATTTGTGAACATACACAAGATTTTTTCTTTTCGTATATAAAAAATTCATCTTAAAAAAATCTTATAGTATGTATAAAGAGCCTCAATTTTAATTTTTTTTTGTCTATTTTTGTATCTCTTATGTTTAAATTTTACGAAAACCTGATCTATGCTTATCCTAAAGATTCTTTATGTTCTCTTCTATTATCATAACGCACAACTTGAAATCATATTGAGAAAGTACGGTGAAGAGTACCCCTTTAAATGGGCCCGGAGAAAAACCGTTTGAAAGTGCACACTTGACGGCTTAGGAGAGTATAAACTTTAAATTTGGTAGCTCTCTGAGATAATCGTATTTATACGACATACAGCATGACAGACGGACGGACGGTCAGACAGACATAGCTAATTCGACTACGCTTTCAATGTTCATCAATAATATAGATATACATACTTTATGGGGTATATTTAGCCTCTTTCTGTCTGTTACATACGTTCGCATAAACCTAATATCAAAACCAAATATACTGTAACCTACATTGGTAAATTGTAAGCCCTTACTGGCTAGATTTCTGCTTCTAACCCTTGTCTTTAAATGTATCTTATCATTTATGCTCTATGGAGAGTTTGTATCCTCCGAACAATGACATCCCGTTTCTGACTGTAGCTTTGCATTCTGATAGAATATGAATGGGTGTTTCCTTCTACCGCAGAGTCTGCACTTGGGAGAGCTCGCTACATCCATTACATGTGGGTGCTTCCTAAGTCTACAGTGACCCGTTAGAAGCTCTATCATGCTCTTTAGCTGGGTTCTGTTCAGCTTAGAGTTGTGTCCCTCTATTAGTAGTTTGGCTTGTCGCATGCCCTGCCTTGAAAACCAGTGCCCCTCTCTGGCTCGTTTTCTATCATTTCGTAATGTCTCATTAAGTGTGTGGCTCCCAATGGGATAAAGAGGTTCTGGGTCTATAAGGGGAGTTGCGGGCTCCTTTCTGGTTAGTGCGTCTGCTTGCTCGTTACCTGGGATGTTTGAGTGCTTCGGCTGTTGTAAACCTTTAAGCCTCGACTCAAAATGTACATAATAAAATTCCCTTCAATATAAATGGAATGAATTCGTTGAAATTGTCATTTTCTTCTTTTACAAACTTGGCAACAAAGTAGAAAGAGTTATACGACTACATAAAAAAAAATAAACTGTAACAAAGGATACTTCAATTGTTATTTTACATTTAATTTATTTCAACACAACCTTTTCTTTTTTTTTTTCTCAAATAAATCACTACGCCCTGCAGCCACTTAATCAAAAACTTTGAAAACAGCCCACATTGATTTTTGATACTACATACATACATAGCATCTGTTTATGTATGTATACACGTGCACTTCACTTTACTTACTCCTGTAACATTTTCTCTTTTATGACTTTTATGACTTTTGATGTACTCTTCTGTAAATATGTTTGTAAGTGTATACGCGCACAGACATTTATTCGTCTGTCTGTACGCTTTATTGTTGTCGCGCTTAAAAAAAAAAAAAAAGAAAACTTTATTATGGACCTTTTAAGCTTTTTAAGGGTTGTTTTTATCGATTTTTGCAGATTTTCTATGTTGCTATTGCCTAAAACGACCACCCGCCCGCCCGCCGTTCTCATCACTCTTTGCTATTTATACAATATTATGCTAATGAGTAGCGTAGCCGTTGTCGCTTCATCTTCATCCATTATTCTGATGACACCCCCTCCCCCTCTTTGTCCAATGTTACGAGTACATACACATACATATATAAGACGTCTCGTCTTTTGAAAAAGGCAAAATTAAAGCAAAGGAAAACAATAAATTGAATTACATTTAAAAAACAGAAAAACGTGCCGCGAATAAGTAATTAACATAAAAATCTTCTTCTTCTTCTCTTAACTTAAATAAAAAAAAAAAAAAAAAATAAATTTATGTAAATTGCACAAAATAAAAACATCAAATTTGAATCATTAACAAAGCTGCATTTGGGTGTATAAATTCATTTATTTATTTATTTTTTTTTTTTTTTTTTTGCATTAATTTTAAATTATGCGAGCAACATATTTAAAGCGATTTGCCATTTTTAATTTGTTGAAATGTCAATCAACTTTTACAATAAAGCGAAACGTTTTGAATTTGAAACAGCTGAGAAAGAGTAAAGGAGCAATAAGAGAATTTTTATTCATTTCATATGTTTTACATTTTATTGAGGTTCTGGAAATAATTCAACGACTGTCCCATTATCCCATTAAGATGCAGAGCATAACCCAGAGCGTCAGCTTTTGTAGAAGATTATAAAATGGAATAGGAAAGAACATTGAGACTGATTTACCTGTGGGACAATGCTGATCGTGTTAGTCAGTTAGTCAGCTGATTTGTATTAAATCGATCTTCAGTAAAACATAGCAATAAATTCCTTTGGGAAGATATATATTAGTTGCGCTACAGCCGATTGTCGACCTTGGCAGCAATATACGACACGATACAAGTTCGGGATACCTGCGGATGTCCTCCAGGATCTGGTCCTCCTCTCTGCCCCTCCGATTTTATTCACGTTTTGCTTGTAAGCTTTTCTTGCCGGAGTTTCTGTCTCCATCCGACACAGGTGACCAGCCCAGGACAGCCTTTTATATTGGAAGTTCTTTCTTATTCTAGGAATTTTTAAATTTAGTATAAATTTTGTATATGATAGACTCAATAAAATATCCCAATATGGGTAGGACCAACAAAATTTTAGGTATAGCAATCATACCCCATTTTTTAAGTATTTTACCAAATTTAGTCTGGCTTTCTTTTATAAGTAAGCACAACAAAATTTCTGACTTTCGTTCTTCTAAATTTGAAATTTTTATGAAAAGTTTTTAACTTTTCCCAAAAGTCTTTTCGTTAAAATAAACCACAAAAAAAATGGCAGAACGCTAGCACATAACTGAACGTTCATTAAATTGAAAATTTTCTGGTAGATTCATATATTCAAATAGATTAAATTCATATATTCAAATAATTAAATAAATCGTATAAAATTCATATGGTTTGCTATAGACGGGAACTTGAATTTTATTAGTGTGACAAACAGCACGTTTATACCCTCGAGAAAAAAAAAAGCACATTTTCCGTACTTTCAGCTAGTTTTAAGGAATTTTTAATATTATCAAATACGCGTATACGTGAGTCTTTTTAAATTTTAAATTAATCGCGAGATTCGTGTTTTGTTATACAATCGTAATTTTGAATCAGCATTGAAGTTTCCGTTAGTTCCAATGGTGAAATTTATATTTTAGAATATTTTCAAGTGCTTTGCTTACCATAAGATTTAAAATAATAGTTTTGAAATTTATTTTATAAGTAATTTAGGGTTTATTTTTTTTAAATATCAAATTTCTAAATGTTTGAACAAACAATTTTTTTTTATTAAATAATATTTTAAAAATTAAATAATTTGAACTATGGAACATATTGAAATTGAAACAGTTAGAATTTGTATTCACTTTTTATCACAACGTTTCACAAATTCTTTTGCATCTTTACAAACTTAGAAAAGTTAACATTTTGGCACTTGGCATTACTTCAAAATCGTATTTTTCACAAGTTTGCATGATGTTTTTTGTTTTTTTTTTTATATTTCGTTCAAAAACATTTTTTTCAAAACGCTTACATTAAAAATAAAAATAAAATAAAGAGCATCTTTCTTTTCTTGATTAACCACAATTTTTACATACATTTTTTTTACAATTTTATTTAATTTTTTTCATCGTATCTATTTCTTTCTCTTACAGACGTCTATGAAAAATGTAAATACATAAAGTGAAAAAAAATAATTAACGGGACATATTTACTTTAAATTTAAAATCACGCGAATAATATTTAAAAAAAAAAAACATTTTTTTCTTTCGCGTAAAAAATTATTATACGGTCAACCCTCGATATATGTATGTAACCCTCGATGCCTTCGCTGTATGCTGCCAATAAGAAAAAGTGTAAAGTGCGAGCGCAATAATTGCGAGTGATACAAAAAAAAAAAACATAACAAAAGAAAGAAAGAGAAAGAAAATGATATTAAACATTGAAAATGTATCGTTTTATTAACATTCAACAAAATATTAAATTACGTAACTTTCATCAATTACTTTTATATTTTGTTATTATTATTCTTATTATTATTATTATTATTGTTGCAAATTTATTACAAATATTACAAAATATACGCGCAATATTTGCTGTGGTCGTCGTCGTTGTTGTTGTACCGTACAGCAGCAGCAACAACAACATTAGCAGCAAACACAATAACAGCAACAATTACAAGAAAGAAGCAGAAGCAGTGCAAGAGGAGAAGCAGTGCAAGAGGAGAGAAGTCGTAGTTAAAACGAAAGCACTAACAGCAGCAACAACAACAAAAAAAACAACAACAAATTGTTTATATTGTTGCCGTAGAAGACAGAACGCTGCATTACCAACTTAGCTTTCAGAGAGCGAGTGAGAAAGAAAAGTAGAGAACGAAAGATTAAAGTGTGTTGAAAAACAGCTTAATTAAATAAATAATTAAATTAATTTAATTTAAAAAAAAATCATTTTTAATAATCAAATATAATTCTCAAAAACCCAACGCTGCCACTGTTCCTAGATAATTGCAACTAAAACGACTACAAAAAAAAAAAAAAATAAAAAAAAAAAAAATAACTCCTTCTATGCCAATTTATCATAAATATATAATTATTTAAACATACATAAATCATAATTTGTACACTATTATTTAGTTCATCATTTTAACATAAATATTATTTATTTAAAAATACATACAAAAATAATAACCGTTAAGTAAACAATCCGACACTATATCGTAAGTCCAAAGTTCAACAAAATAATCTAAAAAAAAAAAAAAAACAGCTGTGCATAAACAGCTGATTAATCAAATACCAAACAAACAAAAAAAAAGCCGTTTACACTGCAGTTCAGCTAATTAAAATAACAGCAGCCACGCACGTGTAAAAGGAAGGAGAGGGAGAAGTTGCTGGGTGGTGGTCGTGTCGTCGTGGTGCTGCTTTTAGTTTTGGCGGTGTTGCACGCATAATGGCAACACCGCAAGTCAAGGACTTGGTGTTGCGTTCACCCGCCGGTTCGCCAGAAGTTGTCACATTCGCTTGGCCGCTACAAATTGGACACGGTCAGGATAAACATGACAATGGCATCGATATCATCGATACGATTAAATTCGTTTGCGACGAGCTGCCATCCATCTCATCGGCTTTCGAAGAGATTAATCTCAATCAAATTGACACTGCCTGCTACAAGACTATGACAAATCTTGTCGATCGTTTTAACAAGGCTGTAGATAGTATTGTTGCATTGGTAAGTCGAATTAAAAAAAAAAATATGTATTTAAAATATTTCTAAATTGTAAATATTTATAAAATTTTTTCTTTTCGTTTTTTTTTATGTTTTATTATAGGAAAAAAGGAACTTCACTGCCCGAGAGCGTTTAAATAAATTCGCTCACCCTAGCCTCTTAAGACATATAACTGCAATTAGTTTACAATGCTGCCGTACTCGATCCCGATAAGCTTAATCAATATGAGCCTTTCTCGCCGGAGGTATACGGTGAAACATCATACGAGCTGGTACAGCAGATGATCAAACATGTTAATGTCTCAAATGAGGACACTTTTATTGATCTCGGCTCTGGTGTCGGACAGGTTGTGCTACAGATGGCCGGCTCGTTTCCGCTTAAAACATGCATTGGCATTGAAAAAGCGGATACACCAGCAGCGTATGCCGAACGCATGGATAATATATTTCGTCAATATATGGCATGGTTTGGCAAACGTTATTGTGAATATAAATTAATCAAAGGTGATTTTCTTGTCGATGAACATCGTGAAAAGATCACCTCATCATCGTTAGTGTTTGTAAATAATTTTGCATTCGGACCGAATGTTGATCATCAGTTGAAGGAACGTTTTGCGGATTTACGTGATGGAGCACGTGTTGTCTCATCAAAATCGTTTTGTCCGTTAAATTTTAGAATTACAGATAGGTATGTGTAGTGTGCAATATAATATGTGTATGTATGTATATAAGGTATAAGGTATATAAGGTATATTTATCTCCAGACAGTTCAATTGTTGATAGTACGGTCCCAAACTCATAGTTTTTTCATAGTGGATGATTTCCTATCAATTCCATTGAACTCATCTCCAAATTTTGATGTCCGTTTATCCTGGCTACGCAATTGTTTGCGCTAGCTCAACGCCTTTCGAACCCAAGCGTTTTTGCTTAACGTTGTCGTAAAGGATCAACTCTTCATCAACAATCGATATTGTTGCGATCAGCAGCGATTTCCGATAATTTTTATACAATAAAACCGAAATTGAGCGTGATTCAATCAAATCTGTGACAACTAATTAGAAAATTGTGAGAGATGTTTTATCGGTCCGAAATTATTCTAAAAGCAGCTAACTTAACCTGATCGCGAAATAAAGATTACTATCGATATCTATTGGAAAATACTGGATTTTTTTTTCTCTAGACCTTTTTTTTTCACTTTTAAGAAATGTATTAAATTTAGAAATTCTTTGTTTATCTTCACAGAAATCTTAGCGATATTGGTACCATAATGCATGTCAGCGAAATACCACCACTTAAAGGTTCCGTTTCATGGACCTGTAAACCGGTTTCGTACTATTTACATGTTATTGATCGAACAATATTGGAGCGTTATTTTCAACGCTTAAAAACAAAAGGTGCTGATAATGAACACCACGTCGGTAAGTAAAGTGTCACAAAAAAAAAAAAAAAAAAAAAAAAAACAAAAATTAAAAGAAAAAAGTTGAGCTGAGAGTTGTCCAACTAAAAGTGAATAAAAATAGTGAAACTCAAACAAATAAATAAATCTATCAAAATTAAAAGCAAAAATACACCAACTAAAACTACATGATCGATCAATCAATCAATCAATCCACATATCAAACCTATCAATCATTTCGTATCATATTTGTTTGATCATAAATTTTGGTTTATTTCAATTTTTATTTTGCTGGTTAGGCGAAAACTAAAAAAAAAAAATGAATTTTTTTTAAAGCAAAACTAAATGAAATCTTTTTTTCCGTAGGTTCTGTGCGTACAACACGCGATCGTGCCAAACGTGAAGCCAACAATCACGCCTTGACCAATTCAAATACGCAAAAATACAAACGCTGCGGCTGCGGCCGCTGCTGCCACACTGCGTACGCAGTCGCCAGCGAATGTTAACAACGAGCGTGCAACAACAACAAACGTTGTTGCGACAAAAACCAGACAACAACAACAGGCGCAGCAGCAACAGCAGCAACAACAACAACAGCAGCAGCAACAGCAACAGGCAGCGCAGAACAACGTAGACATGGACACGTCAACGGAAAGTGATGGCGATGCGGGCGCTACGACAAATGGTGGCTGCACAACAACAACCACAACATCAAATGGACCAACAACGCGTAAAGTTTGGTCAGATTGGTGCAGCTCAAAAGGCAAAAGTTCACAATCAGATGATGAAGAGAATAATAATGCAACGAATGGTGGACGAAATGCACGTGCCACAACGCAAAAGAAACGTAAGAAACTTACGCGTAAAGCAGCAATTGCAAGTAAATCAGCAGCAGCAGCACAGCGGGAAGCTGCAGCACGTGAACGTGAAGCTGCTGCTAGTGCTGCAACATCGGCAAATAATAGCAAAGAATCATCATCGAAAGAGGATAATGGTGCTGGTAGTGGCGGTGGAAATGGTAGTGGAATGACAGCACGTAATGCTGCTGCATTAAATGCTGCTAGTTTTGGTGCGGCGGGACGTAAGGGTCGCATGAAGAAAGGTGGACGCGGACGTAAATCATTAAAGATCGCAGGACTTGATGCACTGCACAAGGAAACACTGCTGAGCACTTCAGTTGATGCAATGTGTAAAAAATTACCAGCAGCACCCGGTACTGTTGATCAACAGTTGACATCATTGCTTACCGGCGATATGGCACACACAGAGCTTGCTATACCGACATCACCACAGGATACCCCATATGCATTGCAAATAATGTTGGATCTGTTTCGTAAGGAAATTATGCAATTGGTCGATCAAATGAAATCGAAAGCGATGGTACCGCATGTAAAGCAACAAATTAAAATTGAGCAGGAACGTAAAGCGCGTCTTATGAATCGCGCTAGTCAGCTTGAAAAGCAGATTAAGGTGCTAATCGATGATAGTGTTGCGCTATTGAAGCGTCGCATGGGCGAAATGGCAATTTTTAATGTAACTTCGCCGAATGATCTCATAGCTAAGGCAAAGGAAATTGTCGGTAGGCATAAAGACTTGCAACATGCTGTTAGTAAGATTGGAAATGAGGTTACCATATCGGAAAATGAATATAACCGTTTTGATTAAAGAGCGTGTAACGGAGTTGCCAACGCCGTTGAAGCTGCATGCTGCTGGTTTAAATGGTAAAGTCAAAATGGAAATGCCGTATGACCTCTCAGAGACAGCAGCGCAGGAATTGATCATTAAGGAGATTGCGAATACATTGGCACAGCGTAAACGCATGTATGCACAAGTCTCATCAATTGAGAAAGAGACGAGCGCCATGGAAAAAGCTTCAGAAGAACAACGTACGGCTTGGCGTTTGACAGCAGCAGCGTTATTGGCTCAGGGTACCAATTTAACAACTGTAACGACAACGCCAGCAGCAACGACGACAATGCAACAACCATTGCAATTGACGACGACGACAATGCCAACGTCGGCACATAACAGCAGCAACAACAACAATAACTCCGCGAATACAACGTCAAATTTGCATTTGAACTCCACTGTGCCAAATAATCTTGTTGTGAATAACAACAATAATAGTTCGAGCAGTAACAGCAGCAAAGTTAGTAGCGGTGCACATATGGAGAATTCACGTCGCAATCGTGAGCATCGTGCACGTCAAGAGTGGCCCGATGTACCGGACGTTGGCAAGATCGGGGGGAAACCCAAAAGTGCTAGCACAAAAAAACTTGAAACTGGACGTCAAATTGAAGCGGGCAAATTTAGTGCAAGCAATGTTCCAATGGTAAACATGCTGCTGCATCGAGGATAAACGTTTGTCATCACATGTATCGTCTAATAAGTTGCGTAATGATCAGTTACCATCGGTTTCGATATATGAATGCAGCTGGGCAACCACAGGATGGTACTTTAATGCCAGCGCCAATGGCTGCCAAAAAACAACAGCATCAACAGCAGCAGCTGAACTCCGCCATGCCTCCAGTTGCCTCGAACACATACGCAACACTGGCGGCATATTACCGAAGTGTGAACTGCCTGGTTTAGGACCGCAAGCATGCTACGCACAATGCGACTACACAAGAATCACCCAAGGTAGCTAACTTTGAGGATAGGCTAAAGGTATTATTACTTCAGCATTGAATGAGGATCAAGAACACCAAAGGCTGCTGTGCATGCACATGAGGGCGCATGCAGTTACAGCATCGCCACAGCAATCGCCTGCGCCGAAACGTAGTAAACATGCGGCAAATAGCGCGGCAGAAAGGAGGAAAAGGGGGGGAAAATGTGGTACATCGAATCATTTGTTGCCAACAAGCGGCGCCGCTGGTGGTGGTGGCGCACAGATACCGAATAATGTGCACAATATTATTGCAGTTGCAACGCAGGGTCTAATGCATCTCAATGCAAATACAACAATTTCACCAATTACACCGCCATTGCCTGGTCTGGGCAATGCTATGCCGCCAACAAGTATCAACGGTGGCATACCATATGGCGGTTATAGCGGCAAATATGGTAGCAAGCAAACGTCTTCCTCCAACTCCGTATTACCACCTACGACAACGCAATTGGTTAACGCACAACAAGTAATTCCATATCCGCCGCACAGAAATATAGCTTCTTCAAATAAGGATACTGCTGTCAATATGAATACAACAACTTCAAAATATCAACATCATCATCAACAGCAGCATCAGCATCATCCGGCGCCGCCACCACCTCCACCACCACAAACGCAACAACAATCACATTTGGCACACCTGACACCAGCTGCACTGTATGCAGCTTCAAATGCCAGCGCAACAGATATGTCGTTCCATCGGCGGCGTAGTTCGGTGAGTGCCAATAGCTATGAGCACTATATGGCACAACAGCAGCAGCAACAACAACATGCACTTTTGATGGCAGCTGCAGCGCATGCAGCACAACAACATCAGACGACACATCCCCATGCGCAGCATGCAGCGTCACGTTACCATCATTCAGTGGTGGGCTCATCATCCGCTCGAATTTAAAGCACCAGGTATTGCTGAAAATCTAATGATGGCTACACAACGTTCAAGTAGCCGTGAACAATTGGCGGAAGAGGCTTTTTACCACCGCGTGCCAGCTCAGCTAATTCCGATTCAGCTATGATGCATTATCCACGCGAGCGCGAACGTATGCCCGCACATGAGCGTGGCATTAGCCGCGAATCAGCGCTGTCACAACCGTTACCACCGATACATCATAATTCAGCACTGATACGGCCTCCAAGTCGACCAAGCTCCAATTCATCGTAACCGGACTACACGCAAGTTTCACCAGCAAAAATGGCATTGCGGCGGCATTTTGTCTCAGGAGAAACTCAATCAACATACACATCCAACGCCACCGCCACATGGTGCATCTGGTGGTGTACCTTTGTCTACGAAAACAATTGGTGATTTGGTTAATGGCGAAATTGAACGTACTTTGGAGATTTCACATCAGAGTATAATCAATGCTGCTGTTAATATGAGTACAATGGGTGCATCGATTGGTGCTGGTGTTGGTGGCGCGGGAGTTCCAGTAGGTGCGGCTGGCGCAAATACGCATTTCGTTGAACGTGCGTTCCTAGCAGAACGTGATCATCGCGATCGTTCCAATGAACGTTTGCTAATGTAATCCGAATGCTCAGCGTCCAGAGCGTGTACATGTACGTATGTCAGCAGAGGAACAACATATTGGTGCAGCTGGAGCAGCTGCTCATTATGGCAAGTCAAGCAAGTGGTATTGATATTTCAACGCGTTCTGGACGTAGGTCACCATACAAATAACTTGGCTACTTTGGCGCATGTGGCATACAATCAGAAGCCTGACGCTGCTGCTGCAGCTGCTGCAATAAGCATGAAAATGCATGCAACATCATCAACATCAGTTAATTCTCGTAACTATGCGAACAGCAACAGCAGTGGACGCAATGATTCGTCACCAATCATATCAACATTTGCCCGTATCGTCGTCATCCTCCGCTTCAAATCGCAATAGTAATAGTAACGTTGGATCACGTAGTCGCGAATATCAAACGGTGGCTTTACCACGTGCGGAAATGAAAGGTTGCATTGAGGCGTACTTCCATGAAGAGCAACAACTGCAAACAACAACAAAAAAAAAGGCGGAACAACAAAAACAACAACCACCAGGCCCCCCCCCCCCGGAGGAGGGGAAAGGAGCTTCAAAGAGAAGGGGAGGGAGCAAAAAGTATAAATGGTGCTAATCCCAGGAACGCTATTGGAATTAAAGATATAATTATGTATATAAATTTATATTAAAAAATAATAACATTTCAGGTCTCGCTGCGCTGCGGGACCAGATACTGGCGCGCAAGTATAAAGGAGAACGAGACGCGCAGCAGCCACATTGCAGCTGCTACAAGCAGTGTACACGAAACGCAACATAATCATGCACATGCATATGGTAATAATGTACCGCCACCGAATGCTGCACACTATCATGCGACAAGCACTCAGAATTTAAATGGCACGCCACACAAAGTGGAGAGTAAGCATTAAATGTTCGATATAAAAGTAAAAAGAAAAAAACAAACAGCTACTACATACTCCTCATAGTCGGCGTTAAACGTACTTCGCCGATGTCCAATCATCAGCCGCGACCCGCTAAATTGCCACATTACGCGGCACGAACCTATGCTGCAACATCAACAACAAACGTCGCCAACATCGTCATCGTCGTCCCGACGTCCAACAATCCTTATGCCAATGTCAATGGCGGTCTGCATCATCATTCGCATCATCATGTACCAATATCATGCAGCAGCGACAACATCACCTACACCGTTGCCATCGAGCTCCAGCGGCGTTACATCAAGTGGCGGTAGTCGCGGACGTAAAATGCCGTTAGAGCCGATGCTTATGAGTCCGGAAATACATTCTATTATGAGCGGTGAAGAACGTCCTTTGCAGTTGTCTACGAACGCATCACGTCATCATGCTGCGACTCTACCCAATCATCATCATAACCATCATAATCAACAGCAGCAGCAACAGCAACACTTGAATCATCAGCGTGCACAACATCACATCAATACAACGCCCACAATGCTTGGCGGTGTTGGCGGTGATCCCACCGGTACTATTTCAAATGCTGCCGCGGCAGCTATTGCCGCCACTGCAGCCGCCGATGATGGTAAGCAATTTGTTTTCGACAAAACACCAACTAAAATTCAAAAGAGCACACACACATACGACTGCAGCACATACGCATAACTTTTTCACCATCGTTAAGACCATCGTCACGATCACAATCAGAATCGGATTTACAAGCATATGCACAAGATCTTTCAATCACTACTGGCTGTAGTAGTAGTGGTAGTACAAAAAAATTTACATCAGTACAATCGACGAAGCAATGAGTTTATTATTCCGGCTTCGAACGATCCTACCACAGCCATAACAATAACACGAACAGCATCCACTTACTCTTCTTCTAGCAGTTCTGATAATGAATCCTCTTCCTCGGATTCTGACAGTTCCGAAAGTTCATTAGCAGAATCCATAGAATCACCTTTGTATTCACCTCATCGTATAGTATTAGATTCTTTTGAATAAATCGGAAAAAAAGATTTTTAATTTCCACATATTTTTATGCACAAAATTTTATGTTTGAAAACATTTTTTTTTTAATATTCTGTTTGTTTTCTTTTTTTTTTATATTTTGTATGCACAGTAAACGAAGACACGTGAAAAATTTTAAATATTTTATTATTTTGAAACTTAAAATAAAAGCAACGACAAACAAACAAACATATTTTTCGAATTTTGTTTCCTTTTAGCTAAATGTTGTGTTTGTCTTAGTTTGTTGTTGTGTTTGTCTTTTACAGGGGTGTCACATAAAATCTCCTTTGGTTGGTTTCTAATCTATTCTAAAATTCAATGAAATACTGAGTAAAATTCACAGTTAGTTTAAACTACAATTAAAAAAAAAAAAAATTCATAGTATATTTTATTTATTTTTTTTAAATAATATTTCAACTAATTGTGAATTATAATTATCAATTCATTGAATTTTAGAAGAAGAAAAACAAAAGAACCACCCTTTATTAATATTTTCATTTATGTATTTGTCGTAGTATCTGTATTTTATATGTGTATATTTGTTCTTGTATTTGTTGTATTTAGAAGTAAATTGGTTTTATTTGTAAATCTCTTTTTACAAAGAGTTTAAAAAGGTATGCCTTAGTAATATTTAATGCCACTAAAGCTTTTCAAAAACAATATATTTTTAACTTGCTAAATTCGAAAATCACATAGAAAATCTCTTAAACTACTGAACCAATTGAAAAACAAGTGATTATATTTAATTTAATATCTTGTACTCCAAAATCGAACTTTTCAAAATGTGAAGGTGAACATGTAAAGTTTCCTACGAATAGAAAGAAACGCATATCTCAATTATTGGGCATGACTTTTACTTATATTTCGAGAATAATAAAAGAATAATCCAATCAGTTCAGAATAGCTGGTACTTTTTCCAATTTTCGAATATTTTCCCCCAAATTTTACCTTAACCACTGATAATAATAAATAAACTATTCCAAGCTTCGTGTGGCGGGTATATGAGCTTCGGTTCTGCTGAAGTTAATGTTTTTTCTTGTTTTCAAAACAAATATGTACAGCGAAGTTACGAACAGCTGATTGCAGAAAGTTGCACAGAGTTGCACAAATTTACGGGGGCGTTCAAATTGCACAGTGCAAAGGTTAATTTTTAATCTTTGCAAGACAAGACCATTCTGAATACCCTAATTATGACCAACTAATCATTTGCTACTTTACAAGACTACATAGTAAAGAGTCTAGGTCTGTTAAGTTGGGTGCAATTCTTTTTATGTAAATTTTGTATCTATAACTTTGAAACTACTAACCTGATAAGAAAGTTAGAGCCAACCAACTATTAAAATTCAAAATAATGCCGAAAACAAAAAATTTGGTATCTAGAATAATGGACGATCCCAATGTTTTCGATATGATTTTCAGCTATGAGAAAAAAAATATATAGTGGCACTAAATGTAATTTATGGCAGTAAAACTAGTAACTTAAATTTTTTATAACATAAAAGCAACAGAAAAAAACAAAAAAAATAATTAAATTACACCAATGACGTTTAAACTTTCTTTAAACAGGTTATCTATTATACAGTTAAATATCTGCGTGCACAGCTGTTTTTATAGAAAATACTGCAAGAACTGTTAACGCTGTTAAATAAAATAGTTTCTTTAAAGCGAATCACAGTTGTACAAAAACCAAAAAAAAAATAAATAAATAAAGCACGCTAACCTCTAAAATAAAAAAAATTAAAAACTCATCAAAAGATAAACTCACAAAGCGCTTCATTTTCAACATCATTTAAAATCTTTATCAGAAAAAAGTTATTAAATTGAAGTAATTAACGCTTCTTATATTTTTTTATGTTTTTATTTTTAATTTTAATTTTTTATCTTGTACATAAATTTAACTAAGTCAAAATTTTGTTAAATAAATTATTATTATTATTTTTTTTTTAAATAAGAAAGCAAAACATAAACAAAAGAAACTTCCCTTCTCTACATCCTCTTATCCCGTTATATACTCTACTCCATACAGTCTCTGAATTGGAACGAACGCAACTACGTACTGCTATAGTCAATTACGATCCAAGACGTCGTCATCGTCGTCGTCGTCTTCGATCACCCCAAAACTCAACTTCCTCCACTACAATTGGATATATTGTTGCTGATAGTAGTAGTTTACCGCACAGTACCAATAATCATTGAAAACGATTTCTAAATTAAACAAAAAAATGACCGAAAAAATATTGAATGAAAGCAAAGTAATTGCTATGCGAAGAGAGAACAAAAAAAAATTTAAAGTACAAAATTCTTCTCCTGTTAAAAACAAAAAAAAAAAAAAAGAATTTGCAATAAAAAAATTTATTTACTAATAAAAACGTTGAGGTAAGTTTTGTTGCGCTTTAATTGGTTTAATTTATTATTTTATTTTTTTAATGTATGTATATATTTATATTTTATTATTTATTTTTGTATTTTTATTTTTCTTACTTTTTGGCATAAAAATTTATATATTTTTTTTTATTTTTTGCACGAAAATCTCAAACATTCGCTTAGTCAGTCAAGTCAGTTTTAATCGAATCTTACAATCAGTTAACAGCGCAGCAGCAATCAGCTGTAATTTTAACAGTACGCAGTACAGTGCGTTAACAGTACGCAGTATAGTGCGTTAACAGTACGCAGAAAAATTGTTGTAATGTTAACTAAAGTTGAATTTATGCCACAAACACACATACGCACATTACATAAAGAACGCACACACACACACATACACAACGATCAATTTACAAAGTAAATAAATCGAAACTTGTACGACACAACTCTATGTAAAAAAAAAAGTACAATAAGAACAAAATGCACTACTACAACAAAAATCACCAAACTTCATACAAAAAAAAAAAAAAAATAGTACATATTTAAAAATAAACGCAATATATTTAAATTTCTTTCACTAATTATTTAATATTCTTTTATCTTTCCAACTAAACAACCATTCAACAATATAGATGATGTTATTGCCGCCGATGATGAATCCCATTGGCAGCATCGCGTAAGTTCCGGTTTTGATCGTCTCGTTGCTTTTGCTTCTACTGAACTGGATAAAACACGTCGCTCCATTGATACTGATACAGTACCCTCATCAATTAGTTGCAATACCTCACCGGACTCTGGAATTACACATAGCAGCAGTAATTCAGATGCCGCACGCACTTTTCTGTCCAACTCGTCCACGTCTTCACAACCCGGTTACCCATTAGTAGCGGTGGCAGCAGCAGTTCCAGTGGCATCTATAGCAATCATCATCTAAATCACCATCATGCCAGTCATGCATCAGACCATTTAAGTGATAGTAGCATGAAATCTTCACACTCAGATGCTACTTCATCGTTGCATGCAAGCGGTGCTTCATTGAAAACTTCATCTCCAGTTGATCCAAGCGCCATTGAGAGTCCACCATTGTCGGATATTGGTTTACCGCGTACACCGTCACCAAGTGCTGCTGTTGCAACGCCACCAATGGCAGCTGCTCCGAGCGCTGCTACTGGAGCAGCTGTTGCTCCCTATTGTCGGTGCCACAGATGTAAGCAATACACTGAAAATACCTTTGAAGTATCAACGTAAATCAAAAACATCGTCTGAGAAACATTATAAAGAAAAAATTCTGTGAACGCAATTGGGAATATGATTGCGATGAATTATTGGCATATTCAAATTCAGCGCCGGCATTAGCTGCAGATGCTGGTGCAGGTGCTACAGCAAATGGTCCAGCAATGGCATCGGTATCGCATGATATTGATGATGGGGAGCACTGTACATAGCATTAAATCTTCATCGGGTAAAAGTCAAAGGATTATGGAAATACTGTAAGTGGTGGTAGTGCTGGTAATGGTGGTGGAGCAACGCATCATCATAAATCATCGAAATTTCGACCGAAGGCAAAGGTTTGGAACATTTGATAGTAATAGAATAAGAGTAGAAGTGAGTCGTCGACATTAAATAATATAGTAGTGGCAACAAGCAACACAACAACGAGTAAATAATTTAATATGTGTAAAATTAAATTTAAAAAAATATATAGGTATATATAAAAAAGGAAAAAATTAGTTAATTGAATTGTTGAGAAAGCACGTAATAAACAATTTTCTATCTATAGACCGGCAGAACAGACAAACACACAAAAAATAAAAAAAGAAAACTAACTTTAAAAAGAAAAAATAATACAAAAAAAAAAAACCTATAGAACTTTTTGTGTTTAACTAGTAATACTAATTAAAAAAATAAAATTTTTTTTGCCTTGTTTTGTTTAGTATTAAGTCTAAAGCAATTTTATAGTTGTACATTTAGTTTTAGGTTTAAAAAATATTATAATTTTATTAATTTTTTTTATGTAATTTATGTTTACTATTGTATTTTTCTGTATAATTTATAATTACGTTGTTTACTGATTTATTTTTATTATTATTATTATAAATGAGTTTATTTAAATTATGTTTTTCTATTTGCAAATAAATTCTAATTTGTGTTTTTTTTCTGTGATTTTAAATTAATAAATAATTTTATTAAAAAAATATTTTATTTTGTTTTAATTTTTTTTTTTTACCATAAGTTTGTTTTTTTTGTTAACAGTAAATTGAATAACATGCTCTCATTTAACAGTAAGGTAAAATTACAGTTTTAAAGGGCTTTAGACTGTTAAGGTACTTAAATATTCTATTTAATTGTGTTTTGAGTTTTTTTAATTTTTTTCTTTTAAAAAATATATGATCAGTTTGTGTAGCATAAACAACTTTTCTAGCGAGGGAGTTCTTTAACTTTCAAAGTTTACTTTGTACAAGTCTGAGAGAGCGTTGGGGTGGTATCGACATGCTAAAACTTTCAGACTTTATTGAATAGAATTCGTTTGGGCAACGTGCAAATCGTTATTTTTTTTTTAAATTTTGTGGATCATCAATAAAAAATAGATTTTGACTTTTAGATATTATTTTCACTTTAAAATCTGTAGTCAAAAAAATAAAAACCAATAAAGAGACACTTAAATAATTTTTAAGTGGAAAAGCCAAATATTTGATATCAAAAAGACGTTAAAAAAATTTATTTGTTTTTTAGAACTCAGGCTTAGCAACAAGACGGGATTTTGGAAAATTTTGACCCGGGGCCTAATGGGGGCCAAGAAACCGGAAAAGCCATACCTTTGGAATGAGAGACTTGAATCAGGGGCGCATTTGTCGTGTTTAGGAGATTTCCAAAATTTGAACCCAATTTTTTTTAGCAATTTATATTTAGCCACCAAATAGAAGCAAAAAAAAACGCGAGTAAAGCCGCGGGTACATGCTAGTTTTATATAAACTACGGATGACAATTATTTTATAAAATTTAAATTTGAATCGTTCAACTTGTAAAACAAACTGATGATATAGAGCATTTAAGTTTTAGGATGTACCAGAGTTAATTTATTCTTTTTTTTTTTTTGTTAATTATTTATTTGCATTATTTAAAAAAAACAAACACAACACAAATGTTGTATGAATTGGGACCAACCTTCAAAACTAACCCGTTCCTGTTCGTTCAGAAAAGTCTGCTTTGGAAAATATTTTTAAAACATTTAAATTTATTTTTTGCTTTTACGTAAAACCAAGTAAGTTTAGGTCCGTGCAAATTTATTGTAAAAAGTAATAAAAATTAAAAAAAAAAATAAAACATATAAATAAAATATTATTAAACAAATAACTTCGCAAAACAAAGAAAAAGTTTAAAACGGCAGCATTTATTATTTATTAACAAACTTAATAAACATATAAAATATTTAAAAACATTTATAAATATTTAATAACAAAAAAAAAAAATTAAATAAATAAAAAAAATATACAGCTTAGCCTAAAATCAGGTTTATAGGACAACAAAATACTCAAATGTAAAAAAAAATAAAAGAAACGATGAAAACAATTTTCTAATTTTTCAGATGTTTTAATACCAAGCAAATTTAAATAATATAAATAAATAATTATAAAATGAAGCAACAACAACAAGTAACCTTCAAATAAAAAGAATTTTCCACCTCAGCGAAATATATAACAACAATTTTTTTAACAAACAAAAAAAAATTAACAAATAATATTAACTTAAAATATAATTAACAAAAAAAAAAAAAAATAATTAAATAAATAAAACGAAAGCAAACAAGTCAAAAAATTATCAGGAACAAAAGAAAAATAAAAATAATTTTTTAAAATAAAAAAAAAACAACTTGCAGCGTAAATTTTATAAAAGCACAAATTACGAGCATTTAAAAATTTATAGTATATAAAATTATGTAAAATATATATATAAAAAACAACAACAACTCGTAAATTAGTTTTAAGCAAGCGTTAAAAAATATATAGCTACATAAAAAAAAATTAAAAAAGCGAAAATAATTCAAACGTGCTATTAGCAAAAAAATAAATTTATATATTAATTTAATTAGTAAAAAAAAAACGAAATAAATAAATAAAAAATTAACATAGCGCCTATATGTAAATAAATCGATTTAATTATGTAATCACAGTATAAATAATTTATACAAAAAAAAAAAAAAAAGGAAAATATTAAACAATTATTTAAGCATAAAAAACTCTTCTATAAGAACGGTATTAAGCATACGTTTAATTATGTAATTAATTAAAATGTTAGCAAATTGCGAAGCTGACGATTATCGTAAATCGTTTTAGATCAGCACTATATAAATATATATACATAAAAAATATACATATAACTTATATACCTAATATAAATATATACGCAACGTACAGTATATAATTATAAAAAAAAAAAAATAATTAAGCAAAAATATATAGTTCAATTTAAACAAAAAAAAAAACAGAAAAAAAAAAAGAAGTGTGCAGCGCAAAAGAATAAAATACAGTGAACAAAATATTAATTATACATAATTAAAATTATTTGTAAAACCAAAAAAAAAAAAAAAAAAAAAAAATACGTAGCATATACATATGCATTAAAGTATTTATTGCATATTATTTTAAACGTTCAATAAAAAAAAAAAAACAAGAATTATTCAAAAAAAAAAAAAAAGTATAGTTGTTTTTTTGACTAACACTGAACAGAAAAAGCCGAACTTTGACAGCTTATTGATCTATTGTTTAAAGTTGGCAATGCTGTCAAGGTTTGTGTGTCTTGCACTATTCAAACATGTGGAAATTTTTAAACTATTTAACAAAATTTATACTTACAACACACTATTGACCAGAACACCCAAAATTGTGGCTTAAATTCAAAATCCTGATTAAAAATGACTGAGAGTGTTCACTTAGGGGTTTCTAGGGTCGTTGATTGTGTATCTTATTAGAATTTAAAAAATTAAAATGAGCATTTTAAAATGGAGGACATGGATAAAAAAATCATTTAATCTTAACAAAAATGATTACCTACGGGGTTTTTACGTTGCTGATTACCAATCTCACATCGGATTAAAATAATTCAATCAATCGGATTAAAATAATTCAAAATTGCGGATTCAAAATGGCGGGCTTAAATTTAAAAAAATCATTTAATTTTTAACAATTGATTTATCAGAGTGTTGTTTGGATCGCAGTTTACAAATCTTCAATCAGATTTGAAGAATTCAAATTGACGGACATAGTTTTTAAAAAATCATTTAATTTAAAACCAAATAAGGTTACGCAAATGGACACGAAATTAAAGATGTGATAGAAAAACCAGATTTTGAGATTCTTAATATACGGAAAAAGCCCTTTCAGAATATTATCTTTTAACAATATATGAGTTACATTTTGTCGAACTGTGTAATTTGTGTTGAGTTTTATAACCAAATTAAGCCAGCGAACTAAAAAGTAGACATTCCTCTGTAGAAAATGGTACCTCATTTGCTTTATTTGGAAGTGGAGCTTAGGAGTGGAACTTCGCTTTGTTGTTTGCACGTCCATATGGTAAAAAAAAAACAATATTTATTAAAATAAACTAAAAACAAGAAAAAAGCTAACTTCGGTAGCGCCAAGCTCAAATACCCGCTACACGAAACTTTAATTAGTTAATGTACGATCATTTCATGTTGGATCTCGAATTGTAAAATTTTAAGCTAAAAATGCACATAAAACAATAATTTTCTTGAAAAAATACAACAAAACAAAAATGTAAGGTTAATTTTTACGGGGTCTGTATTTAAAGTGGCCCGATCTTTGTCA
>JAEIFJ010002120.1:0-84160 GCA_018903435.1 Leucophenga varia | reverse complement strand
TGTATTATGAAGGTAATCGAAATCGAGAACAGCACATTTTCATTTCATTTTTGATTAGCCTACTAGATAATTTTTAAGAAGACACTTTTATGCATTATTTTTTTATTATAGATGCCAAGGAACTTACTGGGACCACGATTACTGAAAGTCCAACGAAAAGCATTTGTCTCTTGCGGTTGAGTCTTCCGTTTCGGTTGAGACTCCTACATATGAAAATGTCATTTCCGAGACTTACAGTATGGAAATTTTAAAATGTGATACATTACCTTTTGGGGGAACCAAAAAAAGTTTTATCGTTTGTCGCTCTGCATTCAAACAAAAGTGTTCTTTCTGATACTTTTAGTATAGATAGACAAATATTAAAGGGTGCATGTCATAATGCCCAGTGTCATAAGGCCCACGGGCGCTAAGACACACATTTTTGTGTCATTAAGCCCACGGGCGTAATGACACTTTTAAATGTGAACTAGCGCCCACTCGCAAAGTGAAATAGCGCCCGAGGGCGCTACGACACAATTAAAGAGTGTCATAACGCCCGAAATTTCTAAAAACTTGCTTAGTTAGCGGTATATTTGTTATATTAAAGACTGTAATGTGACCGTGGGCTTGTCCAATGCTGGCGTTTGCACTCAACTGAGTCTCGAGCTTTTTTTTAATTCTTGAGGAGACGAATGATTATGGCAAGTGTCATCGGACTGCCCAGATCCACTGGAGTCGGAACTGTTAAGTAATGGCTTTGCCTTATGCGAATCGATGTCGGATAAATTCAAGATCTTGAAAAAACGTTTACTGATATCAAGTTCCTATACTCCTCTCCTAAATGGAAGAAAAAAATTCGCATAAGGCATATATTAATAAAAAAGCTCGAACTATTCAATAATGTAAAAAGCCAATGTGAGCAAAAAAAAACTTAAAAAGAAAAGGAGTGCGTGAAATCTTTTATTGTGTCATAACGCCCATAAAAAAGTGAAATAAAGTCCGGCGTGCGGTATGTCACATTTAAAAGTGTCATTACGCCCGTAGGCGTAATGACACAAAAATGTGTGTCTTAGCGCCTGTGGGCCTTATGACACTGGGCGTTATGACATGCACCCATATTAAACTCCTCTGATTGTTTCAATTTTGAGGAGTATAAACAAGATTCGTTATTTGTAGTTGCACTTCCTAAAGTTTCCAAAAAAATTTAGTTGAAGCTATTTTAAATAATTCGTATTCTTTTAATTTTACTGATATTGAGACTAGTTTTGAAAATATATTTACCAAAAAACCGGTAGATGTGGCTATGTCTTCCATTATCATAGAAAATAAAATATTTTCTATTAATGCTCCATCAGGTTCAAATGCATTGAGCACATCAGATATATCTGCGGTTTTACTTCGCTCTTCTGAGAATGATTTGGGTAAAGTGCCTGCATTTATATCTAATGTACATGCTACAAATGCAACTGCTGTTGCAACTTTAAACTATGGAGCTAATGGCATTTATGCTAAGGATGACATGAGTTTTCAGAACGAATCTCAGTTGTTATCAAATACTGTTGGCTCCATGGAACATAGTTTTTGAGCAGCCCAATTTAAGCAACATGTGAACAAAGTTCAAGAACTTTGTTCACAGCTTAATAGAGATGTTCTTATGGAAAATCTCAAACTTAGTCCCCGTAAACTTAGTTTCAAATGTACTCACAAGGATTCAAATTTTTTGATTCCTAAATTGTTTGAGGAATTTGATTGTAATACGGGGTCTGAAGTAAAGCAACATTTAAAGTTTCTTCTTAAAACTTATTACAAAACAGAGAACAACGCTTGTTGTATACTTTTCAAAAATATTGATTTATCTAAGGAAACTTTTGTTGCTTATGAGTATTGCAAAGATCCATCTTGCAGAACGCATGTGTTTAAAGGATCTTTCGATGGCAATGTGAATGTATTTTTCTTCAAGTAAGAAAATTAAAATTGAAAAGGCTGAACTTTGCTCTCAGACTGCTCTAAAATATCAAAAGTGCACAATTAATAAACAAAATTCAAATTTGGCAATTGTGTCCATTTTACGATAAAATGAAATCAATTTCATACTATCGTAAAATTAAATCTGAAGGGCTATCGGAACATGATAGAGACAGTGACTCTTTCATCGATGCCCATAAAATGTATTTAAGTAATTATGGACACTAAATTCAAAGATTTTCCACGGCCAATATGTGGTCGCATTATCACTGATGTATGCTTTGCCATTATAAATGCTGTACTACACATATTTAATAATATGGATGGATTGTTACAGTATTTAAAAAGCTTGCTATAATTTAATTATCAACAAAAGTTCGAAGCAAAAACTTCCTTTTGTTTGTATTCAATTTTGTGTTAGCTATTACGCCCAAAATTGTCTGTAAAGACATTGATAACTGCGTAGGGCTAGAACAAATTAAATTGAGAACGTTTTTACGTCTCACTATGGGAATACCATTTAATTTGACCTCTATTCATGAATGTGAACAGTGGTTTTCGACAGTGGTATTTATACTAACTTCGAAGAAATCTAACCCAGCGGTTGATGCCGCCCATGTTGAGCTTAATAAGCTCAGAAACAATAATTTTGCGTCAAATGTTGATGAAAAATCTCTTTTTTCGCTTAATTTGTGTTCAGAGAAACACAAAGCCGGGCTTACTTTACAACATTAAAGTCCATTTCGTGTTCACTTCGAAGAAATTTTAAGCAATTTGCCAGACTTTGACTATGATTCTGACAATATTTACAATGACAATATATTATATTGTCCAAAAGCTGTTGACCTTATATTAGAAAAATTTATTCCATTTTTGCCCTTATGGACAAATATAATTGGAAATTATATTGATGTCGCCAATGTTAGAGTTAGCAATGGACCAATAGAGTCCTAATTAAACATTGTCAAGAACAATTTGTTGAAGGGCAATTGTTTGCCTGAAAAACTTGGTCGCTTCATAAGAGCACTTGAACAGTTCTCTAGATCTAATAAAGTTAACATAAAAAATTCGTACCTTAACGAATTCATGAAAATTAAACCTGCAACTATAGTCTCTGCCGATAGTTCCAAAAAAATAAAAGTGCAAACAGCGCAAAACATTTTGGGTTAAAAAACCCAACAAAAAATTAAATAAATGTAAAGAAAGTTGGAATAAAAGTTGAAGAAACTGAGAAGTGGCTTCTTCCATCCAACTTTTGATATTTTACTGGATTCTAAAAACAATTGCGAATTCAATCATAAAAAGAAAGAAACGGCTTCACAAGATTCGTTGCCTAGTTCGTATGATGGTAAGGATGACAATTCTCTACTGCCAATATGCGAACCAATTTCTTTTAATGATTTATTACCTCTTAAAAAAACATTTTTTAAAACTATGGAAGAAAAGTACCATAAGATACTTTGGTATTCTTCGTTGAATACAACTATTGGTACAGACTATCAAATTTTAAAATTGAATAGTCTTTTTGAGATTGTACATGGCGAGAGAAATGGTCTCCTTTCCAAATTTACCGCAGCTGATGTTGCGACGCTTAACAGCTCAAAATGGTTATCTAATTTTGTAATCGATGCTTGTGTTACAATTTTTGTTTACGAGTCCGACTATGATAAATTTAGAAACCTTCGATGCCAACCGTCTCTGTGTGATCGTGAATTTTTACAAGACATAGTTTTAAAACCGTTAAAAACTTTTGTTATACCTCATTGCATAAGCAATCATTTCTTTGTAGTTTTTATTAATATTCTTCAAAATATTATTGTTGTGCTTGATCCCTTTGGTGAAACAAAACTGAAAAAAGAGGTCTCAAATCATTATATGAATTTAAAGAAAACTCTGCAGCCCAGCATACTCTGGTCTATAAAAATTCTTGCACACGATATTCAAGAAGATTCCTATAACTGTGGAGTGTTTATTGTACAATTCGTACAAAATTACCTAATTGGTAAAAACGACACACTTAGAAATCCAGGATTGTATAGGCAGTATCTTAAAGAGAAACTTATACAATATGGAGACTCATTGCAAAATGAATGTCTTCACTGTTCTGGATTTCTTGAAAATCTTACAAATCACACTTTCTGTGATATGTGTGGAAGATACTTGTGCAATAAATGTACCTTAAAATATAAAACTCATTTAAAAAATAAAAACTATTTTTATTGTGCCTTGTGTTCAATTGAACAATAGAATTAAATTTTACAATGGTGTATAGACCTACAGGGGAACCCAGCCATTAAAATCAAATGGGTAATGCGCTGTTTGCAGTACCCTCTATGGTAGTGTGGAAATCTGCACAATCCTAACTTTGCTTCCTTTATATTAAAAAAATTAATGAATAAAAAAAATATATATAAAGGTCCCCCACCCAACCTTTTTTTTTTTTTTTGAAACTTTTAACTAGTGGTTATTTCGAGTGTGGCAACACTGATGTCACATCTGATTGTACAGAAAGTTAGTTTTATCCTTCCGCTGAACGAAAATGGTTGTGTATACGATTGAGGAACGCGTTAAAATAGTGCAGTTTTACTTTGAAAATTATGGTAATGTTGCAGAATGTGTGCGAAAATTACGCACGGAAATGAGCCGAACAGAAGCACCGTCCGCTCCGTATGTGCGCTTTCTTTTGAAAAAATTGAGAGAAACCGGCACAATTATTGATAAACCAACGCGTGAGAAACCAAAAACAGTGCGTACTGCCGATAATATCGCTGCTGTAGCCGAGAGTGTGCGTGAGGCGCCCGGAACATCAGTGAAGCGTCGCTCTCAACAATTGGACATTTCCACGACGTCCCTTAGGCGAATTTTGAAAAAAGACCTTGGTATGACACCGTACAAAGTTCAATTGGTTCAAGAATTGAAGCCACGAGACCATCCGATGCGGTTTGCCTTTGCCGAATGGGCAGATGAGCGCTTGGCCGAAGACCCGGAATTTTACCAAAAAATCATCTTTTCCGACGAAGCTCATTTCCATCTTGGCGGCTACGTCAATAAGCAAAATTGTCGTATTTGGGGGACGGAAAACCCGCACGTGATCGAAGAGAAGCCAATGCATCCTCAGAGAGTTACTGTTTGGTGCGGTTTATGGGCTGGCGGCATCATTGGCCCATTTTTCTTCGAAAATGCGGCAGGAGCCGCCGTTACGGTCAATGGCGAACGCTACCGCGCCATGTTAACGGATTGGTTCTTCCCGGAAATCGAAGACGAGGACTTGGACAACATTTGGTTCCAGCAAGACGGCGCACCGTGCCATACAGCCAACGTTACGATCGATCTTGTGCGCACTGTTTTCGGAGACCGAATTATCAGCCGAAATTCTGATGTCGTTTGGCCGTCTCGGAGCTGTGATTTGACACCGTTGGATTATTATTTGTGGGGCGCCGTCAAAGACAAGTGTTATGTGGACAAGCCAGCGACAATTCAAGCTTTGAAGGACAACATTCGCGTCGCCATTGCCGAAATACGGCCGCAAACAATCGGAAATGTCCTCAAAAATTGGGTCGACCGAATGGCGTACTGCAAGGCCAGCCGAGGCAGCCATTTGAACGAACTTATATTCCATAAGTAACCGGAAGGATTGTACTTTAATATGAAAAAATAAATTTGATGATCGGATGAACCGTTTTGTTTTTATTGCATTTAAAAAAAAAAAAAGTTACGTGGCGGACCCTGTATAACGAGGAAGACTTTGGTGCCGGGTTTTCTTGCTCCATTTTTCACTAAGCGAAGCGAGTCTCTCACGTCTGTTCACCTTGACTTATTTTGCAAAAATAAAAGAAACTTCTAGAGCCACACACGGTGACAAAAAGGAACTGACATCTCACTCAGTGCTACCCTGTTTACACAACACCGACATCATTCCACTCAAATAACAGTAGTACTAATAACACCAATACTATTCGATTAATATCGTCAAGGCGCACAATTCAAACAACACTGTGTTAACTACTATATCTCCGACATATATTTTTATATTATTTTTCATATTTTATTTAAATTGATTATTTATATATTTTGAGTTCAGTGGCACCAGGAACATCTGCTGCGACAGCATTGGAAAGTTTGTAATGCATTCAAGGAGGCATTGCAGACCATATAAAGTATATATATTTTTATATTATTGTATTACAAATTTAAAAAAATATCTAATACTTTTTTTATTTTTGTTTAAATAAACTTTTATATTAATTATATAATTTTTTTTGATTTACATTAATTTTTTTATTGAGAGCTCTGCCAAAGAGGCCAATGTGGCCTCAGTGGCAGCAGGACCGGCAGCAACAGTGTCTGAAGCAGTAGGATCGGCAGCAGCATCAACAGCAGCAGGATCCACACCAGCAGGACCGGCAGCTGCATCAACAGCAGTAGGATCCACAGCAGCAATACCGGCCGCAGCAGGACCGGCAGCAGCATCAACAACAGAACGTTGTCCACTGCACCGACATTCGTGGAGGCACCTTTTATTTTCTTGGTGCCTCCCTAGTACGCCGGCGTCGCCTTGGTGGTACGACCACCGCAACGGAGGACACAGGGTCCCCTCGGAAAGTCATTGGGCACTTGGTACGTTACGTACCTAGTGCCCAATGTATCCCTGCGGTGGTCGTGCCGACCGGTCGATAAGGCCACCGTTGCCACCAAACTCTCGCCGCAAGATATGAGTGTATCGCCTAGCTTAAAACTGCATGGCAGCAAAAAGCTAATGTATTTCTGCGAAAAAAATTATTTAAAAAAAATTGTCAAAAATATTTAAATTTCAAAAATAAATAAATGGAAAAAAAATTATTTAAAAAAAAAAAAACGTTAACTTCGGTAGCACCGAAGCTCAAATACCACCACACGAAACTTTATTCATTTTCTTGAAAAAATAAAAAAATAGAAAGGTGAGTTTGTATGGGGTCCATATGTTATAGTGGCTCGATCCTTGTCATATCGGTAGTATATTTATAGGATAAACAGTAAGTGATTTTACACAGATTGGAGTGAATATATCCATAAAAAAATTATTTTCATACAAAATCTGAAAAATGGGCGCTTGGTTTGTATGGGGGCCATATCAAAATATGGGCGTGGCACCTTTCTTTGAAAATTTTTTAAAAGTTTTTTTTCTTATTTTTTTTATAAAAATTATATTTAATAAAATATAAATTTCCATAAAAAAATCGAGAAAAAGGTAAGTTTGCATGGGGGCTATATCTAAAAATGGGCGCGGTACCTTTCTTCTGATATTGGGTGGATATTGAATTAAAAGTGTTTTTTACCCGATTTTTAGTCAAAACATTCATAAATAATAACTATTTTCACACAAAAAATTGAAAAAATGGTAAGTTTGTATGGGGGCTATATCTACAAGGGAGCGTGGCACCTTGGTTCTGCTATACAAACTGCCTAGGAACACAAAAAGCTTAAGTTTAAAGTTTCAGGTCAATATCTTTAAAACTTTCCGAGAAAAATGCATTGCAACAGACGGACGGACAGACGGACAGACAGACGGAAATGGCTAAATCGATTCGTCTCGTCGAGCTGATCAATAATATATATACTTTATGGGGTCTTCGATGCCTCCTTTAATGCGTTACAAACTTTCCGACAAACTGATAATACCCTTCACACTATGTGTGGCGGGTATAATAAAAAAATAAAAAAAATACTTAAAAAACAAAAAAAAAAATTATTTAAAAAAACAAAAAAAATTATTTAACAAAATAAAAAAATTATTAAAAAAAAAATTTTAATTTAAAAATTATATTTTTTAAAAAATGCCTACTTACCGGCATGATGATTAAGTAGTTTTTGATTGTTCGCGCTTTTTATTATACCCTGTTCCCAAACGAAAAGGGGAGGGTATATTAAGTTTATAAAATGTATGTCAAAAGCAGAAGGAGGCAACATAGACACTATGAAGTATCTCTATATATATCTCTATATATGTATATATACATATTCTTGATGAGCATTGAAAAGAGATGATCTAGTTATGTTTGACTTTCCGTCCATCTGTCTGTCTGCCGTATGAGAGAGACTTTCTCGGAGACTATAAGAGATAGGGCCACTATATTTGAAACTTTCAATTTTCAAAGCAGTTAAGTGATCACTTACAAACGGTTTTTCACTAACTCCATTTTAAGGGGTAAACCCCATACAAAACTACTTCAAAATGTTGAATTTTTGCCAAAAACTTTTTTGTTTCATATTTTAGGAAATTCAAATATAGCATAAATTATGTCTATGGCAGTCCCAATGAAATATTCCATTATGGGTAGCACCAAAAAAAAAAAAATAAGGTAAAGCCCTAATACAAATTAACACCTTTTAAAGTATGGCATTAGGGCAAGACTTAAGGTATATAAAGATTGGGTACAGGGTATCTTGCAGTTGAAAATACTTCAATTTATAATTCTTTCTTATTTTTCAATTTTAACATATCAAATTGAAGCTTATTTCAAGACGAATTGAACCCTATTCCTCTCAAATACATAACCAAGCTCCTTTATTGAAAATTTTTGGACCAAATGTTTAGCAAGAAAAATCATATAAAAAATACTTTTAATTAATTAAAAACAAACCTATCTTTTTTTCAATTTTAATATCTCAAATTGAAGCTAACTTCAAGACGAATCGAACACTATACCTCTCATATACGCAACCGAGCTCCTTTATTGAAAATTTTTGGACCAAAAAGTTCAGCAAGAAAAATGATATGAACATTTACAATAAATGCATTATTATGCCATAAATATGCCAAAAATATGCAAACTTTAGTGCAATAATGAGCCTTTAATTAAAATATATCGTTTTTTGGTTTATTTTATTATATTTTATTCATTTTTATTAATAAATTATTAAAAAACATTTTTTATTTACCTAAAAATACCAGTCTTGCAGCTAGCTTTTGCTAACTTCAAGCAAGTTTATATCCGGGTTCCGTAATAATTTCATTTCTTATTTTGCATACGAATTCCGCTAACAATGAGTGTATCACGCGTTTTTATACCGTTCCGTAACAATTTCATTTTTTATTTTAGATGCTTGGAGTTTGCTAAAAATGAGAGGATCACGTACTGTGTTGTACAGATTTTTTGTTTATTTTCTTTTATTTTATAGGCAAACGCCAACTTCTAATGCTAATGCACTTAAGCATAAACAAATTGAAGATGAAAGATTTTTTTATAGCGAATAAATTTATTTGCAATCTATTTTTGAAAGACAATCAGCTAGTTTTGTGAGTAAAGAACAGTTGACAATGCGTTGGCGAAGCCATTATGGATAAGGAATAAAGGGATGGGGATGGGAAAAGAAAATAAACAAAAAGTAAAAATAAACATGAGTTATTGTCTCCCATGAGGGAGATCGAGCGGTTGAAGCCTTTTGAGCCTTCTTATACTGGAGCTGTTGTCGAGTAGGTTGATGGCGAGGGTGTTGGTATGCATGTCGAGCCGATTTATATAAGAGGTGCTTAATCTTGTTATTTCTTGGTATACCCAAGGTACCCCGAGTTCCTCGTGTATCTCTTTGTTGGTGTGGAACACTTGAGCGTTTGACATAATCCTCAGCGCCTTGTTTTGAAATATTTGAACAACAGAACAGTTATTCCTGCTGGCAGTACCCCCAAATTGGGATACCGTAGGTCCATAAAGTTGAAAGGTGAGTACATTTTTCTGTATATGTCGTAGATTCAAGAAATATTATTAGTTTTAAATGTCAATTGTAAAATCTCAATAATAAAGATAGCTATGTAATATAGTCGTCTCGTTCTGTTATGATAGGGTTACAACTGAAAGCATGGTGTGAGGTAAGGATTGCCTCTGCCAAGCATGGCAGAGGTGCTGGAATATTATAAAAAAGAAAAGAGAATAAGATAAGTGAACAACAGTCTCATCAGGACTTGCTATGCTGCGAATTTATTATCATTATAAAATAAAAATAAAATAAAAAAAAATAAAAAAAATGAATCCGTCTCCGACATACATATATATTTTTTAAAAAAATAATACATTACTATATTGAATACATTATTATTAAATATATTATAAGTATATCTTATATAAGTTCAAATGAAATATCCCATTATATTTAACCATTTTTTTTATATAAAAACTCGATAAAGAAGGGTTCATACAAATTGTATACAGGTTTTCTTAGAGTCTTTCTTATTTCTTTTTAGAGTTTCTCTCAAATGAAACCAAACATAAACATATAACAACAATTTTCTTTCTTTTTTATACCCGTTACACAAAGTGTAAACGGGTATATTCAGTTTGTCCGAAAGTTTGCAACGCATTGAAGGAGACTTCGGAGACCCCATAAAGTATATATATTCTTGATCAGCTCGACGAGACGAATCGATCTAGCCATGTCCGTCTGTCTGTCTGTTGCGATGGCTGTTACTCGGAAAGTTTTAAAGATATTGACCTGAAATTTTAAACTTAAGCTCTTTGTGCTCCTAGTTACTTTGTATACCAGAACCAAGGTGCCACGCCCATTTTTAGATATAGCCCCCATACAAACTTACCAATTTTTTCGACTTTTTGTATGAAAATAGTTATTATTTATGACTGCTTTTACTACAATGTAGTGTAAAAATACTTCTAATGGCATCCAATATCAAAAGAATGTTGCCACGCCCATTTTCAGATATAGCCCCCATACAAACTTACCACTTTTTTCGATATTTTTTATGAAAATACGTATTATTTATGAATATATTTAATACAAATAGAATAAGAACACTTTTATGTCATCCAATGTCAAATCTAAGGCGCCACGCCCATTTTTATGTATAGCCTCCATACAAACTTACCGCCCATTTTCGAGTTTTTATATGAAAACATTTATTATTTCTGAATGAATTCAATTAAATATGGTAAAGTCAATTCCAATGTCCACCTAAGTGAACACTTTCGATATGGTAAGGATCGGGCAAATATAACATAAAGCCTCCATACAAATTTGACCAAATTCATCGTGAAATTTAATCTAAGCACCTGGTGAACATATAAACTATTAAAAATGTTGTGTAACGGGTATTACAGCTTCGGTTCCACCGAAGTTAACGTTTTTCCTTGTTTTTATTTAAATTTTAAAGCAGTCCGCACACTTCAAAAAACATAATGAAAAAAATTGAAAAATTTGTTAAAGTTGAAATTGCATTTAATATGATTGCAATATCAAACAAGAAAGAACGCTGAAGTCGAGTATGCTCGACTGCAAGATACCCTGTACCCAATCTTTATGTACCTTAAATTAAGTCCTATCTTTGTATATACTTTATTGTATTGAATTTTCAAACAAAAACTTGAAAAGTTGGGTAAATTTATATGGGGGCTATACCTAAAATTTTGTTGGTCCTACCCCTATTGGGATATTTTATTGAGCCTATCACATACATAATTTATACTAAGTTTGAACTTCCTACAATAAAAAACAATGACGTTTTTGTGCAAAAACCAAAAATTTTGGGATATATTTGTATGGGGGGCTATACCTAAAATTTTATTGGTCCTACCCATATTGGGATATTTTATTGGGACTATCAAAACCTAAAATTTTGGGGTACATTTGTATGGGGGGTACCCCTTAAAATGGGTCTAGAGAAAAACCGTTTGCAGGTGAACACTTGACGGCTCAGGAGAGTCTAAGTTTTAAATATGGTAGCCCTATCTCTTATAGTCTCCGAGATAATCTCTCTCATACGGCAGACAGCAGGACGGACAGACAGACATAGCTAGTTCGACTTCCCCTCCAATGCTGATTAAGAATATATATACTTTATAAGGTCTATCTTGCCTCCTTCTGTCTGTTACATACATTCGCACAAACTTAATATACCCTTTTACCCTTTGGGTACAGGGTATAAAAATGAATGCTATAAAGGCCTCAAATATGATGATATGATGGCAAATGGCAAGAATGGTGAATTGAAGGATGTCATTTATGTATGGCATAAGTATTTTAAAAATGTCATCGAGTTTCAAGAGAGGTACAAATTTCTGGCATTTTATTTTTACCAAGAAATATCTTGTAAAATTGTAGAACTGCTTAAAGAGAACTACAGCTTTCTTGAAATAAAAGAAATTATAACAAACTTGAAAAAGTTTTTAAAGCAAAATTGTTTTTATGATATTGGAAATGAAGCCCTCAAAGATATCGTATGCATGGCCAAGAGCCGCGTAAGTGATGAAAAAGGCATTTACAATTTCCAGTTTGGTGGCGGCAATGAATCTGCCAGTGCGAAAGTTGAAAAGTTTTTGTGTGAGCATTGCTCCAAAAGCTTCCGCATAAAGTCAGGTTTAATAAAGCATTTGTCTTATTCGATTTCTTGCTATCCAAAATTCAAGACGCAAAACAAAAATCAGTATGGAATAAAATTCCTAAAGCAAACAATGAGTAACTCATGTCCCAATTTTTTTTAAACTCACAAAAAAACGTCATGAAGTGCTGTTTTTTTACATTTTTCAAAATGCTGACTAATCTGTCCTGAGCAGAAGGGTTGAGGTGAACAGAAGAAGTTGGACCAAAATCGTACAGATTTATCGCAGAAAATGTGTCAAAGGGATTGGGAGTTGACTGTAATAAACTGTAAAAATAAACAAAATTTTTAAAGACGCACGACACTTTTTACGTTTACCGTTATTTATTGCACTTATATATTTAAACACACAAACACAAAAAATTCAATAACACAACAATTATAAAAATCAAAAAAAAAATTCACAAATTTTATATTTGGTAATATTGTTTTTTTTTTTTTTTATTCGACAATTTGCAAATGTTCAATGTTTATTGTTTCAATATTGTCACTAAACATTAAACTCGTAATTGAAATTACGTTTTTTTTTTTTTATAATCACAAATTTTCGCATTTCAACAGTTAAACCGATCGGTTCGTGAAAAAAAAAAAAAAAAAAAAAAAAAAATTTGTTTAAAACAACTTTGAATATGTCTAATTTTGTTTTAACAAAACAGCACATACGTGAAGTTTTACTTTTTTGCTAGAAATGTTTATGGCGCAAATGCTCCAACCCATAAAACATGTAAAGAATGGTTTCGTTGTTTCGAAAATTTTTATTTCTCAGTTGAAGACAAACAACGCTCTGGAAGGCCAAGGAAATTTTCAGATGACGAGTTGAAGGCATTGATAGATGCGAATCCAAATCAAAGTGAAAAATAAAAAATAAGGAAGGAGAAATAAAAACTAAAAAAAAAAAGGATTATGTTTCTTATCCGATCACGAAAACTATATTGTTATTCTTAAACTGTTTGTGAATTATAATATAAGCATTTTGAAAAGTAAATTACTAATTTGGAAAATAAAAGCCTGACTGAATAAAATTGTTATTCGAATTTTTAATTGGTGTAACTTTTGATTTCTACAAAAAATCATAAAATTATTTTATTTACTGATTTGTTGCGATTTAAATCATGCCTATCATTTTTTAGACACAAAAAAATATTTAAAAAAACATGAAGTAAAACAATTGAACCATGTGGGATTTGAACTTCCCAGCTTTTCACAAAGCTGTTAGGCCATCACTAGCCTCGGAAGATCGGAAGCAAAATAACAATATTTTACGAGATTGTATTTTTTGCACAGTTATGGGACATTTACAAGTTTAAAGCAGAGTACGCAGTACACTATCATTTTCTTTCGAACTGAACTTTTGAAGGAGCAAAACCAATCGTTATACACCGTTTAGACTGAGCTGTGTTTGGGTTAACTGCAAAACCCAGGGTTTTAACTGTCAAAACATATGCAAAAAAAAAAAAAAAAAGAAGATAACATAACTCTGGATTTCATTTTAACCCAGTGTTAAGCACAGGGTTACATTGCGAAATAAAAGTGTTGAAGAGCATTAAAAGCCAAAATCCACTGCTACAAAACATACATCACTAGAAATAGCAACAACAACAACTGACTGAATTTAAATTTAAATTGAGACCCTTAACGACCATTTTGTTTTTGATTTCTACCTGTTTCTTAATATTTTTTTATTTGCTCAGTTTTAAAGATATTGCGCTGAAATTTTTTAAAAAAAGAACTTTATGTGAGTGGTTGATTCGATCTTGTTTATGTTCCCAAACACATACGAAACGAAACAATAAAGTACTATAAGCAAATAATCAAAACAAATCGTAAAATTTTTGCTCGAGACAGAAAACGAAACAACAACAATTCGATCAAACTTTCCACCACTGTAGATCCAATGACATCGTTTAATTTTCGTTTGGAAACTGATATAATTATGTACGAAAAGCAAACGAGATAGCCGCTGGAGGGTCTTTTAGTTCTCGAGATAATACGTTGGGGCATTCGAAAATTACAAAATGATTTTAATGTATCATACGCGATTGCTCGTAAAGCCAAATCTGTCCACGAGGAAAAAGGAATTGGTTCAGTTGCCTGCGCAAAACAAAGTAGAAGTCTTTCTGAAAACACTGAAAAGATCGTGAATGATTTTTACCATGACAGTGAATTTAGCAGGCAAATGCCAGGGAAGAAAGATTTTAAGTCAGTTAAAAAAGATGGAGTGCGCGTACACGCACAGAAGCATTTATTATTAGGAAACTTAAAATAAATATATGCAGCTTTTAAGGAAAAACATCCAGATCTTAAAATAGGTTTTTCTAAATTTGCTGAACTTCGTCCGAAAGAGTGCGTTTTAGCTGGTGAAAATGGCACCCATTCTGTATGTGTGTGTACCATACATCAAAATTTGAAACTCATGATAATAGGAGCTCATTTAAAAGAACTTACACTTGATAAATCTGAATTATCTTTCCTTGGGGCCATATGAAACAATTTTAGCTCAAATCGTTTGTGCCCCATCGACACCTGCTTGCTATTTTCTTGAGTGTGACAATTGTCCTGGCACAGAAATCGTTGCTCAAAAATTAGAAAAACTTTTGAAGACAATTTCATAGAGCACATCACATATAAAAGTTGGACATCAACAGACCGTTCAACGCTAGAAATTCATCTCGACCCAGTAGATGAGTTTTTAGAGAAATTCATTGGACGATTAAAACAACTCTTAAAACACGACTTTATCGCAAAGGCTCAAAGCAAATTTTTAATTTAGAGCAAAGCTTGTTTAAAATCAAGTGAGTTCATTGTACTTTGTGATTTTGCAGAAAATTATTTATTTTTAGTCCAAGATGCAAGTCAAAGTTATTATTAGAATAACAAACAGTCTACAATTCACCCTTTTGTCGTTTACCGTAGTGAAAATGGACAAATATTGCATGACAGTTTTGTTATCATTTCTGATTGCCTTCAACATGATTCTGTTGCCGTAAATCTATTCATTAAAAAAGTAATTCACGAATTGAAGACTCGTTATCCTAATATTCAAAAGATAATGTTTTTTGAACTGACGGAGCTGCTTCCCAATACAAAAACAAACCAAATTTTATAAATCTAGCACATCACTTTGAAGATTTTGGAATTAATGCAACATGGAACTTCTTTGCTACGTCACATGGCAAAAGTCCATGTGATGGAGTAGGAGGTACAGTAAAGCGTTTAGCTGCAATTGGTAATCTTCAAAGACCATATAATGACAACCAAATTCTGACTCCTTTAGATTTGTACAATTTTGCTATTACTGCAATGCCTAACACTTATTTTATTTATTGCTCTACTCAAGAATACAAAACACATTCATCAACATTAGAAAACAGGTTCTCTAAAGCTGAAACAATTTCGGGAACTCGAGAATTTCATTCCTTTTCACCTCTTGATAATCAGAAGATACTCTGCAAACGATTTTCTGCTTCCGATGATTCAAAAACTGTAAAACTGCTTCCAAAAAAGAAATTTGCTAGAAAAGCAAAACGTTAAAAAGGTACTGGCAACCACTTTGTAAATATGTATATATGATCTTGTAAATATGTATATAGTTGTAAATACGTTCTGGTCTACTGCTAACAATAGTTTACGTAGTACTGATGTGCTTCAACAAAAGCGAAACCAGAAAATTATTTCAATTTTTCTTTTTTACTTTTTCAAAATTTTAATCATAAGGGAATGACTACTAGGCTTAAAAAGTATAATTCACAAAAAACTATTGATTATTTATTTATAAATGATTAATTTATTTCGTATATTACTTATAAATAGTTATCACTCAACAAATATTTGTAGTGTATCCATTTAAAGTATTTTAAAAACAATTGAAACTGAGAAACCGTTATGCACATAGGATAGAACACGTATAGCGTAACAATCTTTTGACGATATCTCGAGAACTAAAAGACCCTCCATCGATTTTTTTTAAATAAAGTTAAAAAAATAAGCTTTCATTATATTGTGACGAAATTGAAAAAAATATGAATTAGCACACAAAGAAAAAAGGTTTAAAACCATTTTTTGGTCCGGAAGAGACTACGAATAATATGTTTCCCATCGAATTGCAGGAAAACATTTATGAAATCATATGAAACCTTTTTCAAAATTAAATTTTTTTTATAGCATCTACCGAAAACGATCCTGATATGCGAAAAATGCTGCAGGAATGTTTGCTACAGCTTTGCGCCATTTGTGTTTATAAATGAGAAACGAAAGTTGTAAAAATGTTGTGATAGTAAGCATTTTTTAAATCTTTTAAAATTTTGGTATTAATATTATTTCGTAGACTGAAACGAACTTATCCCTCGGATCTTCCAAACCGTCAATCGTTATGAAGTACTTGTACTGGGTCTGTTCAGTATTCATTTGAATTTCTCCCTAGCCAAACCGCATCCTAAATAAACTTTGATGTCAATTTGTTATGCTTGTTATAAAATTTGATTATAGTCCACAAATAAAGTAGACAATAAAAAAAAAAAATATTATTTTGAAACTTCGAAAATATTTTAAACAAGCTTGCAAGTATGTTTGACATCAATCATGTTGCTACGTGCATCAAAATAGGTGTCAAGCATGCTTGCAAGCATGCTTGTTTAGTCTTAAATTAGTGTCAGGCATGCTTGCAATCATGTTTGATATCAACCCTGCTGCTGTGCGCATCAAAATTTGTGTCAAGCATGCTTGCAAGCATGTTTGATATGAAATATGCTGGTATTCTCTCCAAAATTAGTGTCAAACATGCTGCTGGGATGTTTGATGTGATATATGTTGCTATGCGCACCAAAATTAGAGTCAAACAACTTTGCTTCATGTAGCGTCAAACATTTTTGGCTGCGAACATGCGTGCAATCATTTTCCCAGCCCAAATCAAAATCAAATTCAAAAATATGCATACTCAAACATGCTTCTTGTATGTTTTTGTTTCTAATTTTTCATCACACACGATCGAATAAACATGGTTGTGCTATCGAACATGCTCGTTTGTCATCAGACTATGGAACATGTATAAAAACTCATCAATCACGCTTATTGACACATCAATCATTTTTCGAGTTGATTCAATATTAAACTTGGTTGACATTAAAGACTGTTTAAATTGTGTCATATACGTTGGTTCCTTCAGATTTGTTTTTTATATCAAAAAAGCCTGCACACTTTTACCGTAAGCTCCCATAAAAACATTCTCAAAATGTCTTTTAACAGCATTAAAAAAAACAAGAAAGAACGCTGAAGTCGAGTATGCTCGACTGCAAGATACCCTGTACCCAATCTATATGTACCATAAGTTAGGTTCTATTGTATTTGACTACCATATATCATTGAATTCGATTTCCATAGCAAAACTTAAAAAATCGGGTATATCTTTGATTGGGTTTATAACTAAAATTTTGTTGTTCCTACCCATATTGGTCTATTTCATTGGGACTATCATAGACATAATTTATACTAAATTTAAATTTTCAAGAATAAAAAACAATGACGTTTTTTTGTAAAAACCCAATTTTTTGGGGTAAATTTGTATGGGGGCTATACCTAAAATTTGGTTGGTCCTACCCATATTATGATATTTTATTGGGACTATCATAGACATAAGTTATACTAAATTTGAACTTCCTAGAATAAAAAACAATGACGTTTTTTATGTAAAAACCCAAAATTTTGGGGGTAAATTTGTATGGGGGCTATACCTAAAATTTTGTTGGTCCTATCCATATTGGGATATTTTATTTGGACTATCATAGACATAGTTTATACTAAATTTGAACTTCCTAGAATAAAAAAACAATGACGTTTTTATGCAAAAACCCAAAATTTTGGGGTACATTTGTATGGGGGGTACCCCTTAAAATGGGTCTAGAGCAAAACCGTTTGTAAGTGCACACTTGACGGCCTAGGAGAGTCTAAGTTTCAATTTTGAAAGCTCTACCTCTTATAGTCTCCGAAATAATCGTTTTCATACGGCAGACTGCATGACAGACGGACAGACGGACGGACGGACAGACAGACGGACGGACGGACAGACAGACAAAGCTAGTTCGACTCCCCTTCCAATGCTGATCAAGAATATATATACTTTATATGGTCTATCTTGCCTCCTTCTGTCTGTTACATACATTCGCACAAACTTAATATACCCTTTTACCCTTTGGGTACAGGGTATAAAAAGAGAAAGAAAGAAATCAGAAGTACCTCATGAAAATGCAGAAAAATTTGTTAAAGAAGATGCAACATATTTGGAAGAGTCAAAGACATTTACATATAAATAGTTTTCTTTTTTTATAATTACTTTATTGATTGTTAATATATAAGTATACATAAAAATGCGCTGTTCGTTTATACGAGGCTTATAGACTTGAAAAGTTCATAGCTGTTTAAGCCCAAATTTTGACACAACATGTGCTGAGGTTCGGACTCGGTTTTTATCTACTTTTTATGTTGATAACATACTATATCTGCGTTTGCAAATATGTATATCAGTTTTTTCGCGTTTCCCCGTGCCCCTACTGGTGCGCCACCAGCCGACTGCCAGCACTCATGCATGATAAACTGTACATAAATTAAAAACAAAACACCATATGAGTGTGAGAAGAATGGCATCACTGCTTCTCATAGTTCTAGGTTAAGTACTATGACAGATGGAATGAAAGTGTTATCATAAAAATATTATCACAATGAGCTAGGAAAAAAATAGACACGTATTTTTTTATATCGTCAAAGGTTCAAAATTATGGGTTGAAAACTCTGTTTAAGGGAGTGAGGGTGGTAAAAAAAAACATTTTTAAAATTTCTTATATTTGCTTAAAATTTATCACAGACCCCCCTTCGGGGTCACTGAATCCAAATTTTATTCTACAATTTTCAATTTCAAAATGGTGGATGGAATATGCCGTCCTCCTAGTATCTAGGTGAAAGTGAATCTGATCAGATTTTATATTTCTTGGTTGACTTTTCCAAATCTGATTCTTTTTTTTTTTTGTAGGACTTTTTTCCAGTTATTTCTAGAAATTGAGAATGTATAGCTTTATAACAAAGAAGTGTATCGTTTGAATTGCATTTTCTTATACCAAAACGAGCTGGTTTTCAAGCATAACGCTAGAGTATTGAAAAGAACAAAGAAAAATGTCAGTGACATCTTATCTTGATAAAATTTTAATACAAATAATTTTAGTGTACACAGTTGCAGTACATTTGCTTGAATTATCAAGACGGGAGTATTAAATTTAAATAAATATGAAACAAATAATATTTGGGAGACTTTATGTACTCAAGAGTTTTGAAACAATAGTCAAGGTTTTTGAACCAAATAAAAAACACTTCCATTAACAGAATTGCATGACATCATTTTTGAGTATAAATACAGCAAAATAATTTTGCGAAATTCACAGTTCACTTTCAGACAAACGCGTTTATCAACTTTTTTTCATTTTTGTTTTTTTTTACCAATATTTATTCAAAATGAGATTGTCTTTTTTCTTTAGACTGGCTATATTAGCAACTATTGCCACATTGGCATCAACGCTACCAGTTTTAAATGAAGCAGACACAGGATCAAATGAGGAATCAGAATCAAATGGAGGTCTCCAAAATGAGATGGACCATTATGAACACAGTTCTGAATATCCGAAACTCACTTTTAGAGATGCGGTAGGTTTGATTATTTAATAAATTTTACTTAATTGTTGTAAATCGCGTTCCTTCTACATTTTTGTTTTCAAAATTATACTTACAATAAGATGCAGATTATTTCAAAGATATTCAGTTTTGATATTCAAAACAAATCCGAGAATTTTGGCAAATTTTTAAGTTTTGCGAATAAGCTACGCCAAATTCGACAACTTTGAATTAAATATTTTTTTGTCTAAAACGCTTTAAAAAGATGCGTAATCTAAAATATTAAAATCACATTTTATTTTTGCTGTGATAAGATATTAGTTGTATACTTCTTAGTTAATTGTATATGTTATCATAAATTATTACGATTACACAGCCCCACAAAAAAAAAAAAGTGTCGTGGCCGGGATATTAGGCTAGTGTATTCCGACGTATTTTTCGCGCTGAATCCAAATCCGAAGTCAAAGTATCAAATTGGTGACAGTTTTTGAGATAATCTCAAAAATCTGCTCAAAAACTCAAAAAATGTGAAAAAAATTTGAAAAAATTTCACATTTTTGAGTTTTTGAGTAGTTTTTTGAGATTATCTCAAAAAATTGAGCCAATTTGATACTTCTGACTTCGGATTCAGATTCAGCGGAAAAAATACGTCGAAATAGACTAGCGTAGTGTCTTGGAAAAAATTTGTAGAATTTGATGTCATTATTGTTTGTTTGTTAACTTTTTATAGATGGCTCCTCCATCATACAATGATTTGGGTAAACAAGCTCGTGGCATCTTCAGCAAAGGCTATCATTTTGGCCTTTGGAAGCTGGACTTGAAGACAAAAACTCCCTCTGGCATTGAGTTTAACACAGCTGGCAACTCTAATAAGGAATCAGGCAAGGTTTTTGGATCATTGGAAACTAAGTACAAGGTTAAGGACTATGGCTTAACTTTGACCGAAAAATGGAATACAGACAACACACTTTTCACCGAAGTTGCTGTGCAGAATCAGCTCGTCGATGGCCTGAAGCTTTCGCTTGAGGGTAATTTTGCACCTCAGTCTGGGTAATTTGATTAATGAAATTATCGTAGTATATGTATTACATTTTTATAAACTGTTTTATCTTTTATTTAAGCAACAAAAATGTTAAATTTAAGGTTGCCTATGGCCATGAAAACGTCAAGGTCGACTTTGATGTCAATATTGATCTGAACGGTCCCTTGGTTACAGCCTCAGCTGTTTTGGGCTACCAAGGTTGGTTAGCTGGCTATCAAACCGCCTTCGATACCCAACAGTCCAAGTTGACAGCTGTGTAAGTTTCGAAATATAAATTTAAATAAAATACCATAACATCACATTTGCTATACTTTACATTTACAGCAATGATGGCCAGGAATTCAGCGGCTCAATCATCCAGGACACTCAAACATACTCGACAACGAGCAAGCAGACTGACTAGCCAGGAAAGTTGCTGTAACACCGATGATTGACCTGTAAACTCAAAGCTCTATCGGAGATCACACGATATAAGGAATGAAAAGAACTCTACAAGAAGAATAAGATGGAACCAAAACCGTAGAATGCGCAAAATCAAGAAGTTTATTGATGGGTACGACCATAAAAGAACAAAACTGTTACTGCAGTCATGGGATTTAGTGGCTATTCTGATTGAAGGTTCTGTGATCAAAAAGTAGAGTTACAGACACCTTATATTATAAAGATACAATCTATCTGTTGGTTTAGGTCAAGTCATCTAATCTGCAGGATTACAAAAAATCTTTGAGATCGCAGTAATCATGTCCCAATACACAGGTCGACATAATATGACCTTTTTTTATTCAAGCATCAGACTAGGCCTATCTTATAGATCAATAAATAAATTTGTTTAATTTTACTTACACCTCTATAACATTCACTCTTTTAATCCGATATGGACAATCTTAGGTGTTATAATATCGTCGTGGACAGGAAGGAAATATCTTCCAACCCAAGAAAAGTTCAGCTTTATAAATTTATCCATTCTTGAGATTTTTAGTTCACAAAAAAATTCAGAAAAAAATTTTATTCTTAAAGATATCTACTAAACGGTTTTTAAGAAAAATGATTGGTGACCATTTTTGAAATCCAAGTCAGTTTATTGTCTAAGTGAATTCCCAAGTATTTGGCCGAATTCTCAATAGGTATGTCTACATTATTTTTTTTAAAGGAATGGGCACGAAAGCTCTTTTGGTTGTAAAGATAACTTGTGTAGTTTTGTTTTCGTTAAATTTTATGGCCCATTTGTCAAACCATTTTTTGGTGTTATCAAGTATGTTTTGAAGCTTATTAGAGGCTACAGCTAAGTCTTTATGGGAATAAAGAAAAATTGTGTCATCTGCGAAAGTTGCTATCATAGAAGAGGGTTCTATTGGGATAGGTAAATCTTGTGTAAAAAGGACGTACAAGAGTGGTCCAAGAACGCTACCTTGAGGTATACCTGCTTTGATTGGCCTTATTGTAGAGTGAGCGACTTTAACTTTTACAAATGAGTGTCGATAAGATATGTAGCTTTTTAGCATGTGGTAAAAATCTGGTGGAAGTAGTTTTTTTAATTTAATATACCAATGTGCCATACCTTGTCGAATGCTTTTTTGACATCAAGAAATACTCCTATACAATACATTTTATCTTCTAGATCTCTAAAAATTTTGTTAACTACTCTATGAATTTGTTCAATGGTTGAGTGATCAGGTATGATGTAGCTATTATCAAGAATGAGTTGAAGTCTGTTAAGGAATAATTTTTCAAAAACTTTTGATAGTATTGGAAGAAGGCTTATCGGACGGTAAGACGCTGCACTTGTGGCATCTTTACCAGGTTTTGAAATAGCTATGACCTCTGCTACCTTCCACGTCTTGGGAAAGTATTTGTGTCTTATTATTGCGTTAAACATATTCCGCAGATAATAAATAGCATTTATAGGAAATTCTTTAAGCAACTTTCCAGTTATCATGTCATAGCCAGGTGACTTGTTAGCCTTGATATTGTCGATAAAATTTTTAGCTTCCTTAGTAGTTACATCTCGAATTTTAATATTTTGTGTGTTGCTGCAGGTTTCTGAATTATTATAACAGGTTTGTGTGTCATTTGTAAAGGCATTTTCATTAAAGTCAGCTAATGGGGTCGATTTATCGCGTTCTGTTATAGCCCAAGTACCATCTGGTTTCCTTAATGGTGCGGTAAATGTTGTCGATTTTCTGAGTTTTTTGGTGGCTTTCCATTGGGAAAAATTTGTGTCTTTGGTTGGGCTTCAATTAGTCAGATAATTTTACATATTTTTATTTTTATTCTCATTAAGCTTTACTTTTAGATCCCTTATTGCCCGATTAAGTCTCTTTTTATCTTCGGGACATCTAGTAGTTTGCCAGATTTTCCTAAGTTTTCTTTTATTCTCTATTTGGTTTCGAATTGAAGCAGGTGTAAATAAGTTTTTAGTATCCCTTTGAATTAAATGCGGAGTAGAGTTAATTGCCACTTCAGCTACGGCATCATTAAAATAAATTACGGAGCTCTCTATGTCATTTGGAGATTTTAGTGCAATGTCCAAACGTAAGTATATGTTAAGGAGTTCTTTGTACGCTTGCCAATCTGTTTTTGGGTTATAGAGGCTGGGCGTCGGCTTGAACTAGTTGAACTGGTGAGTGATCTGAAGATAACTCAAAGCGCGACTTTATCGAAAAGTTATTAATATTTACATTTTCAATAACACAGAAATCAATAAGATCTGGCACTTTGCGCGGGTCTGTTGGCCAGTAAGTAGGCTCGTCTGTTGAAATATATTTGGCATTATTGGTATTAATTTTTTCTAGAAAAATTTTACCTTTTTTGTTGGTAAGTCTTGAGCCCCAGGCTATGTGTTTCGCATTAAAATCACCAGCAGCAATAAATCTTGGCCCTAAAGATTTAAAATATGTGTTATATTGAGCTGATGAGACATTGTGTCTTGCACATGAATAATAGTCGCTTGAATGTAATCTTGGCTAAAATGTTCAACTTCATAGTATTTAATTTTATTTTTAATTATAATAGCTGAACCCCCCAGGCCCTGTGCCGTCTGGGTGATTTGAAAGTATAGCCTCTTCAGGAAATGTTCAGATGTAAAATGTGTTTCTGAAATAAGTGCCAGATCAATATTATTTTCATAAAGGAAGTGCTTTAGTGCTAGTATATGTTGCCTCAGCCCGTTAGCATTCCAGAATATAATTCGTAGTGTATCTGAGCACATATCTACGAATTTGTCTTGGATACTAAAAGTGTCACTATATTGAGTATAGCTGACATTTGTTGCATCAATTGCTTCATCATAAGTTTTAGCTCTTGCATGTCATTTTGTTCATGTGAAATTGGGTTGGATGGTAAGGATTTGTTAGTAGAATCTATGTTAGGTGGTAAGTAATTTGAAGATGGAAGAGTGGGTTTTGTTTCGGGTTGAATAAGTTGGGAAGGGATGGTTTGTTTAATTGGATATGGTGTATTAGACTTATTGCCACTAGCAATTTGAGCAAAACTTATTAAGGGGGTCACCCTAATACTAGAACTTGGAGGGGGAGAGACCCGCGCATCTACATTTTTATTTGGTAATACTTTTTCACGAAGCTTGGGGAAAGCGTTTAACTTTTAGTGCTTTATAGACTTAGCAGCCTTTATAGTTAGCAGTGTGGCTACCACTGCATAGAGCACATTTGGTCTGACCTTTGTCAAAAGTTAGAGTGCAGTTTACTGTTGTATGGGAACCAGCGCATTTGACACAGACTGGATCTCTTGTGCAATAATTTTTGGTATGCCCACACTTCTGACAATTTGCACATTGGGATAGTGTGCGTTTAATATGAGGTGGCTCAAATGAAATTTTTGTCTGTAGAACATGTGAAATTTTACATACATCTTTATTGTTTTCTTCGCTTTGAAGTTCAATTGAAAATAATCGAAGAGACACCTTTGTGGTTCGTTGTTGAATATTATAAATATGTTTTACATGGTGACCTAGCTCTTGAAGTTCAGCTTTAATTTCTTCAATATCAGCTGAAGGATGCATATTTCGTAAAATGACTTTGAAGTTTCTATCTTCCTTAGCTTTATACGTATAGTATTTGGTTTCTTTCTGTTTCAACATATATATAATATTTTTATAGCAGTTAGAATCTGTGGCCTGCACTCTTACTTCGTTGTTAGCTAACGCTTTTAACTCAAGGTTTTTTTGAGCATCTTCTTTAAGGGCATCATATAAAACTTTAATCTGGCCGACACCCTGAATATAAATTTTAGGTGGTTTATTCACTTTTGGCAATAAATGAGCTGAAGGTTGCATAGAGTTTTGTTCGTCACACTTGTCATCTGCTAACAGTTCGAATCGATTTGTTGTGTTAGGTTCGCTGAGCCAATAATTTTGTAATGTTGTTTGTGTTTTGTTCTTTGGTTTTTTGTTATTGTTTTGCTTTTGTTGTGTTTGCTTACTTGGAGAATGTGTTTCTCTGTTCCTTTTCAACTTTAACGGCTGATTTGTGTGTGTGTGCTTTCCATTGTTTGTTTTTGGTGAAGTAACGTTTTCTGGTAAAACAATTGAAGAAGTCGAAGGTACATCGTTGTTGTTGTTATTGTTGTTGACGTACTGTACTTTGATATGAGGTGATCATTTTGAATTGGCGTGACCAATGAGGATGTAGATGACGTGATCGAGGCAGTTGATGAGAATACCGTTGTTGTTATTGGCGCCGAAGCTGTCGATGTTGTATATTCACTTTGTGTTGTAATTGTTGTTGTAGAAGCTATTATTGGTTCAATGGGAGGCAGTGGAGTAGTCGGTGTGATGCATTGAGCACTCCATGACATGTTACTTTGACGTGAAGGAGAAGTAGAATTAGCTGACGGCTCTGGTGTAACAGACAAGTTGGAGTTTGATGAATGGTTTTTGTTGTTGCATGGCGATACAAATGAGAAATATTCATTTCTCGCAGCCACTGTTTTTTTTTTTTTTTTTTTGCTGATGATGCTTCACTCATCATTTTTTTATTAATTGTTCTTGTTTTTAACTATATTTTTTTGTTTTAGTTTGCAGTGAAAGGCAATGTTTTTAATTATGCACTTTAACTTTTAAGTATTTAATTTTTGTAAATAAATTTACTGATTATATTAGCGTAAGCACGGAGCGATTTCAAAATCACGTCTATGTCGCATGACAGTTGACGGTAAATTCTATTACTATTTATTATTTTAAGATAAAATTTAATACAAATGCTGCATACGAAGATCTATCCACGTCAAATGATGTGTAACAGGTATATAAGCTTCGGTCCAACCGAAGTTAAGTTTTTTTCTTGTTTTATGTCATTTTTTTCGTCATCTTCTTCACAAAGCCGTGAAGCATCTAGTATATATGAAAATCAACGCATAAGTTTCAAATCAAATATGATGCAATAAATATTTTCTATTTTACTCCTTTTTTTCATAGTTTATCTCTACAACGTCGCCTCTCAACTCCTGGACGTTCATATCATAGCATACCCATTTCCTGGGGTCAACGTTCACACAAAGAAAAACCAACGGTTATTTTAAATTACTTTGATATAGATACACAACCTAGAGAAGCATCATCAGGTCAATACATGACTGATTCGGAAAAGCGTCTTTATAGAAATATGGATGATGTATCAGAGCGCATAATTATAGATGAATGGTGCATACGATGCTTATTTGCCTCGAAAATCGAATCCAAATGGAATGAAATCACCTAAGGACTTGCAAAACAAAAAAGGAGGAAAAAGAAAGGGATAATAAAATGACAAAATAAAATACATATTATTGAAACAAGCTTACTAACAAAAATATTCCGAAGAGTTATAATTAAGTAGAACTATAATATTTACTCTTAATAAAACTATCGCCTACAAAATGGTATAAGAACTTAGAGCGAAGCCTTTGTACAATTCCATACATTTCCTAGAATAATAACTACTTAATGCATTGCTGTGTCTTCAAGGAACATAGCTGGATGAGTTTGCCTCTTTACAATAATGCATAGAAGTCTCTTCAAAAAATACATTCACTTAACTCTGTTGAGTCTTCTTTCAGTCAAACTTTAAAGGTAGTTTTGGAGAAACAGTCATAATGCATCATCATTTCAACTTTCTTCGTTCCGGCTTTCTTTCTCTCGTAGTGTTTTTTTTTTCAGTATAAAAGCTACATGATGCATGAGAGCAAAAGAGATAGCTAACGCTTTTATATTTACTCACAATGAGCTAGGAAAAAAATAGACACGTATTTTTTATATCGTCAAAGGTCCAAATTTATGGGTTGAAAACACCCTTTGAGGGTGTGGGGGAGGTCTTTTATTTGCTTGAAATTTATTACTCGGGAATTTTCAATTTCAAAATGGTGGATGCAATATGGCGACCTCCTAGTATCTAGGTGAAAATGAATCTGATCAGATTTTATATTTTTTGATTGACTTTTCCGATTCTGATTCTTTATTTTTAAGGACTTTATTAAGTTATTTCTAGAAATTGAGAATGTATAGCTTTCTAACGAAGAACTGTATCGTTTGAATGGTATTTTCTTATACCAAAACGAGCTGGTTTTCAAGCATAACGCTAGAGTATTGAAAAAACAAGGAAAAATGTCAGTGACATCTTAACCTTGATAAATTTTTAATACAAATAATTATTGTGTACACAGTTGCAGGTACATTTGCTTGAATTATCCAGACGGGAGTATTAAATTTAAATAAAGATGAAACAAATAATAATATTTGGGAGACAATATGTACTCAAGAGTTTTGAAACAATAGTCAATGTTTTTTTAACCAAATAAATAACACTTGCATTAACAGAATTGCATCACATCATTTTTGAGTATAAATACCGCAAAATAATTTTGCAAAATTTACAGTTCAATTTCGGGCAAACGCGTTGATCAACTGTTTTTCATTTTTTTTTTTTTACCAAGTTTTTATTGAAAATGAGATTGTCCTTTTTCTTTAGACTGGTTATATTGGCAACTATTGCCACATTGGCATCAACGCTCCTCTAGGACCTGGTCCTCCCAACGCAGCGGCGGATGTACTCTCTGCCGCGCTCCTCCGATTTGATTCACGTTTTGCTTCCAAACTTTTCTTGCTGAAGCTTCTGTGTCCATCCGACACAGGTGACCAGCCCAGGACAGCACTCTACTTCGCATCTGCTTACCGAGACCAAAATAGCTACGGTTCGCAAGAGTGATTCTTCGATTAATCTCCTGACTGATGATGTTGTTGTTGTTTACATCGGAGCCCAAATAGATAAAGTTTTCTACAGCATCAAAGCTGAAGTTCCCCGTACTCAAAAACCGTCTGCGTCGTGCAGATTGCCTGCGAGTGGATTCCAAGTACTTCGTCTTGTTCTCGTTGACCGTCAGTTCCATAGGACGACACTCTTTTTCGATGTCTGAGAACGCACCGGTGATCGCTCGAGCATTTTTGCCGATAATATCTATGTATGTCGTCGGCATATTCGAGCAGCATAGTTTCTTTATAGAAAATATTGCCCGTCCGATCGACGTTTGAGCACTGCATCAGGATGTACTCCATCAGGAGGTTGAAAAAGTCGCACGACAACGTATCACCCTGTCTGAAGCCTCTCTTGGTGTCAAAGGTGTCGGAGAGATCTTTACCGACTCTGACAACGCTTTAGGTGTTTTCCAGCGTCATCATACAGAGGCGAACAATTTTTGACGGGATTTTAAGATCAGTCAATGCTTCGAAAAACTTTGATCTGATTGGCGTGTCGAAAGCGGCTTTGAAATCTACGAATAGGTGGTGTGTGTCGATTTGCTTCTCTTCGGTTTTTTCCAGGATCTGTCGCAGCGTAAATATGGAGTCGATGGTTGACTTCTTTGGTGTAAAACCGCACTGATACTGTCTTACTATACGTCCTATGTACGGTTTCAGTCTATTCTATATTTCGCCCGATAGTATTTTGTATGCGATAGAGAGGAGACCTATTCCGCGATAGTTTGTGCAGACTGCAGGGTCTCCTTTCTAAAAGACTGGGCACAGGACACTTAGGTTCCAGTCATCAGGCATACGCTCACCAGACCATATTTCTTCGCCGGCGGTCATATAACTCTGCGGCTAATTCGTCTGCGGCTGCCGCTTTGTCATTTTTAAGCCTATGTATGACTTCTAAGACCTCGTCATAGTCTGGTGGCTTCATAGCCTCAATGATTTTTGAACATCTGTTACCATGTTTCCTTGATTATCCTTGCAGAAAGAAGCTCCTTGCTTATGACCATCGGTCATACGTTTGATTTTTTGATAAAAACCACGGGCCGCGTTTCTGCTACCCATCATCTCAATCTCCTCCACTTCACGCCTTTCCAGTTCTCGTTTCTTCCGTCTGATCAGGCGTTTTTCCTCTCTCCGTTTCTCCCTACATCGCTCAACAACAGCACGTGTTGCTCCCGCCTGCAGAGTTCTTTGTCGCGCCATATTCTTCTCTGCAGTAGCGATGCGACATTCCTCATCGTACAATGTCTGCCTTCGAGGTTTAGTGTAGCCAATAACCTCTTTGGCTGCCGTATTTAAAGAGTATGGGATACACCTCCACTAATCGTTTATACTGTCGGAGGTCGGAGGATTCTCTCGAAGTAGATGAGAAGGCCGCAGCAGTCTGCTGTGAGTTTAGCCGACCATCATTTAGCTTTCGTTGTACGGTAGCTCGCTTGGCGTGCGCTGTGCTGAGTTAACTAAGTACCTTGCCATTCCACCGACCAACCTCACGTCGAGGAGTCGCTCTTTAGACGGCACTTACGTCAAGCTGAGCCTGCTGTGGTAGTATTCTCGACCGCTCGCTCACGACACGGGCGTTGAATAATAAAGCACGGATATTTTTGCCGTTACAATTTTAAAAAAACCCGACCGTTATTATTTGAAAATGTGACCGTCTACACTAAAATTCCAGAATATCCTAAAAAATACCATAAGTATCCTCATCCGTCAAAACAAACCGATATCAGTTGACTGATAGTATCGATTGCAAACCGATAATTTGCACACCGATGTAAGTTAACTAAGTCAGCTGTTGTAATAATAAACATTAAAAAAAAGATAAAAGTGATTGCGTTCTACATTTCGTTGACTATCTTTGACGTTGTAAAATCATGTCATAAGAATAAATCATTTCGATAACATTTATTTAATGTTCCAATCGAAAGATGTCAACGGAAAAAGTCGCCGAGGAGATTGGCAATTGCGTTCGTGCAAATGTGCCATGGCAGCTGCTTCCCGTGCATTTACGTTCGGTTCTGCATAATAATCAACGCGATTACGAGAAATACGTCTTTAACTATAGTCTCAAAAACCAGATAAGATTCCGCGGTAATCTTGCATCGAAGGTCTTTCGTCATGAACAACGTTATTATGAACTGCTGGTACAGAAGAATATAAACGGTTTAGGGGTGTTCCCCTATCACCTTGCAGATATCTTGACGAAAGGTTTACGTGTGACGCCGTTCAACTTTTACATTGACGTACTGAGTCAGCTGCTACGCAGCGATAAAAGCTATGACACGCTGCCAAACTTTACTGCAGCAGATTGCTTGCGCGTTTTGGGTATTGGACGCAATGAATACCTGGCGCTGGTAAGCGAATTAAAGACAAACACAACACGCACTTTGCTCTTTAGTGCTAAACCAAATCCATTGGAATATTTGCCACGCTTTCCGGTCAGCATACGCATCGAGCCGTGGTGGCGTTTGGATATTGGCTTTGTTCTTGAGTCGGACATACGTTATCTGAGCGCTGCTGAGCGTAGTTTAATCGATGATCTAATTGATTTCGGTGCACAGCTAGTGGGCAAGTGTGACTATGAAGTGGTACACAATTTGTATCGCAAGGGACTTATCTATTTGGATGTGCCAATCTGTGGAGAAGATCGTATCTCGATACCACCACTGCGCAATTTCGTAATGAATCGTGTTAGTGGAGATTATTTTGAAAATCTACTCTACAAAATCTTTGTAAGTGCTGATGAGCATATGACAATTCTTGAGTTGGCACAAATGTTGCAAGTGGACTTGGATGCTGTGAAGCAGGCAGTAGCATTTTTTTTGCCGTTTAGGGTTTGCGCAACGCAAAGAACCTTTGGGCATGGATGACACATCATGTGATAGGTATCATCACAGTTGGGCCAAATATAATCCAAATGAACTGCAGGAAACGCCACAAATAACACCGTTAAATTTTAACAATATGCTTGTCGGTGTCGAGTCGGGACTGTCAGATTTGAGTCCGAAAACACCAAAAAAGCATCAAACAACGGAACAGAACGGTTTGCAACAACAACAGCAGCAGCAGGATAAGGATAGTAGTTCTATTGGCTACCTTTCATCAGATGGCAATACCAGTGATTTTAGTTTTGCCAATATGCCATCGCCATCACCGAATGCAGCATCAAATAGTCAACAGAACAGTGACGAACAGGAGTTAAGTTCAGAACTGGAAGATGCTAGTGAGCGTACCACAAAACAACAACAACAGCAGAAAACAAGTAACGCACCACAGACGCCACAAACGCCACCAGCGCTAAAGACGGGTAAACGTGTCGGGTTTCTTTTTGATTCGACGCTAACTGCATTTCTAATGATGGGCAATTTATCGCCGGGCTTAAAGAATCATGCTGTAACTATGTTTGAAGTTGGCAAATTGTGTGAGGAAAGTATGGACAGTTTTTTGGCTGAATTGGAAAAAGTATCGCTATTGGATGCCGAAGGTGAGGGTGATGTATCGCGATATTTTGCGCATGCGGTCATACTGCGTTCGACAATATGTTCGCTGCGTAATTTGCTGCCAGGCGGTTTGGATCTGTTGCGTTTGGAATGTCTCGAGTGCTTGGACCAAAAGACACGCGATCGCGTACTTGAGAAAAAATATAAATTTATTATTTCCGCGACACCGCTAACAGCCAGATTATCGTATACATTAAGTGTGCCCTTCTTTGGACAGTATTTCCGTAGTTGCGATTCATCGCACATGTGGACAAAGCTCTTCTACAATCATATCACCGGTAAGTGTTCTTCTTAGTCAAACAATGCAACGCATGAAATGCATTAATACAACGCTTTACTTTAGGTTATGGACCGCCGAGCTTGTTTCTCTGCCGTGGTACTGTGCTGAAAACGTTGCCACGCATATTTCTTGGTTACGGTAAATTGCTTGTCAATATACTGCATTCCGATTCGTATGTTATCAGTCTGGAGAATTTCCGTAATCTCAATGAACAATTAAAAAATGGTTGCGTTCTATTACAAGGCTATGGCATACGTACGCCCGGTGTGCTGCAATACGAATCATTTCCGTTTAATGAAAACGATGCACGTCATGCTAAATGGATGACACATCATGCCGTAAAGCAACTAAGTGTACATTTAGACTTAAAACGACACTGTGGCTATATAACATTCCTTAATACTGGAGTACCAGATCTCGGCTGCGAAGAGTATGAGCTACAAGTTAGATTACGACAGCCGCAACGTAAAAAGACTATTTCCAGTACAACTGGAGTGCTGGAACTTAACAACAAAACAACAAAAGTGCCAAACACAACAGAAAAGTCCATAGCTGCGGCTGGTGCTGCGGTTGCGCCTGCTCAAGAGTTGCAAACTCCTTGCGATAATTCAGAGTTGACTAGTTTCACGCGAACAACGGCTACTGCTGCGACTTCAACGCCGCCACACAAGCTTAAGAGTCCCGATGAAAATTACTTTGCCGCTACACCGCAACATGCTTCGCCTGCCAATTGTTATACATCAGAAGATTGTAGCGAACTGTTGGCAAGCGAATTGGCCAAATGTAGTAGCGATGCTATAGATGAAGAGCACATTACTAGTCGTGAAAAAGGTGAACTCGTATCGCAAAATTCCGTCGAAATACCCATAAGACCAGACCAACAGAGCACAACACCTTTGCCAAATACAATGCAACCTGATAGTACAGCAAATAATGTTAATCATGAAGCTGACGCTACTGAAGAATGGACACTATTGGATGTTAATTTTGGTGTTCCCTTATTTGATGTTGATTCCAACACGCGTATTTGTGAACAGATTGTGCATAATTTATGCACAGATGATAATTTGGCTTCGTTACCAGCGACTGCTGCGAATATGCAAGAACTTTTCCTAAGATTCGTACATCAGTGTCTTTATTTTGAGGATGAGCGACGTCAGCATGGTAGCGAAATTGAATTAATCAAGTCAGACAAACCATTGCCATATCCACGCATTAATTTGTCATTTGAAAATGGTCGTGTATGCTATTGGAATGGACGATAAATTTATGGAGTCTTTATCGCATTTTTTTTGTTGTCTTTTCTTTTGGTTTTTAATTTAAACTGTACTATATTTTATTGCATTCCATGTTAAAGTTTTTTTTTTCTTTTATTATTACAAAATAATATTTTTAATTGTTTAATTATGAGTTGCATTATTATAAAATTTGAAACTGCACGTTTGTACGTAATTTTTTAGAGAATATAAAATACAAAAATAAGAAGCTTTTTTAACAGCAAATTTTATCAAGATTTAGTCATGTAAGATACAATGCAATATATAAATGTATTAATTATTCATTGCTGAATAATATGCTAAATAATAAAGTGTGAGTAAATTTATGAAAAGTAAATTTGAATTTATTTAATTGGAATATTCGTTGTATTAAGTACAATGTATTCAGTTTACACTAGTGTACTCATTGTGTTTGAAGAAGATAAGGCAGGTATTTCTTGTTTTGTTTATTTTTCTACTGATGCTGTGCTTTTTTTTTATACATTTATTTACATAAAATAAAAATAAATACATTTAAAGGTTACAGAGTATTCAACGGGCCACTTCTAGACTATGTGTTACGGTGTGCTTAGCGCAATTAAGAAATATTACAAAAGGTTTTGACCGACTCTTATGAAATATTGTGTGTATACGCAGCAATACGACGCGTTAGATTACTTTTATCAATGCTGTATTCACGTGCAACGGAACGTATACGTTTCTTATAGATTTTAATATCTTTCAAAGCCTGAAGCAGCGCATCAAAATCAGGAAAACAATTTTGTTTTTCTTAAGCGACATTTAATAAGTTTTCTTTCTAGAAATAGTTAGGAAATTATTTTAAAAAATATATATCATATACACAGTATGTTCCCTAAACTGAAAACTGCCATGAAAGGAGAGTTTTACGATAATAGTCTAGCCATTCAAGCAGCCGTGACACAGGTATTAAAGAACATTCCTTAAAAAGAGAGTTACTTTTTAACCTGTCAACCAATTTACATGAAGTTGGCTGCGTTTGAAAGGTGAGACCTGTACGTTCAATAGATGACGTTACGTGTTCCATGATTTAAACAAAAAGTCCCATTATTTATTGAACATACTGTGTATATCTAAAAAATAAAACTTACTTACATATGTGGCAGTTTTGGACGTATTGCATGCAACGTCTCCTGATTTTCACGCTGCGCAATAACTGTCATCAGCTGCTATATCCAGTTCCTCTTTTTTACAATCGTTGTAGCTTCCTACGTTTTTTTTTGTCGTTTGTTATTTTCAAGTAGACTACGCAGATAATTTTCGGATTGCTTTTACTTTTACTGCTGGAATTTTTGTACTTCTAAAAAGTTATTTAAATCAAATTTTATAGATTAACTGTGGCAGTTCATCGAATTGACTGATTACCGACGCCGTTGCCGATGCTTTGTATATTTCGGCAATAGTCATGGCACCAATCGCTTCATCTGCATAATCACAGAGCGATTGAAGTTTGAGGGTATCTGGTTCTGTGTCATTGATTTCGTGTTGTACACAAAAGCGAGACGTAAAAACATCAACATTTTCAATTTCCAATATTGAATGAATTTCAAAAAATCTACGCCACTGAATGAGAGAGCAAATATTACATTGGGAACTCCGCTGTTGTATACTGCAAGACGTTAAATATTGTTGTATGTCCCTAAACATATTTACGTATTATTAGGAATTATTTTTTTGTTTTGTGTTGACAAAATTCTTGATTTTGTGTCACTTGTGATTGAACACAGTTTATTTGAATCTTTACTTAACTTTTTTATAGTATTGCCACAGATATTAATTTTTTTTTTTTTTTTGTAATAATAAAATAATTAGCGTAATTATTGTTTACTAAACATTGAAATGACACTCGCCGTCATAAAATCAACATATGAACTTAAGTCTTGAAAGATCGTTTTAAATACTCAACAAGCAGGCTGCATTCCTTTGGGAAATTTCATTTCGTTATTTTTTCTATACGCCGCTTATCATTTATAACACCATTCTGCATTGGAAAAGGATAAAGTTTTAAATTTAGTTTCGCCTCTTTTTCTTGACGCGCAGCAAAATTTTTTTCTTTTGTCGCAGCATCCTCGTTTTTATGTTCCATTAAATGTTTCCGCAGTTCCGTAGCTAAACGAAATCCTTGTGGACAAAAATCACAAGTATAAACTTCTTCGCCAAGATGTATACGCATATGTTTTCGAAGATCGTAACTTTGAGCAAAAGCATATTCGCAATATTTACATTTGTACGGTTTCTCGCCAGTATGCGTACGCTTATGACTATCTAAAGTGGCTTGTACAACAAAGCTAAAAAAAAAAAAATAAAACCAAAATTATATTAAAACAAAAGTATACCGAAAAAAAGGCATATTTACCTCAGCTCACACTGATCACATTTGAATTGTTTCTCATTGGTGTGACGTCTTTTATGAATTTTCAGCGAATAAGATTGTGTAAAACCTTTGCCGCATATATCGCAGATATATTTCTTTACGCCGCTGTGACAGATCATATGATGATTTAGATTACTAGAATTCGTAAAGGCCATTGGACAAATGGAGCATACATAGGGACGTCCATGCTTATGACGCTTTCGATGTTCACCCAGCACACTGTTGCTAGAGAAATATTTACCACAATCGGGACACATAACTTTTTCAGTACTTAAAAAAAAAAAAAAAATAATTTTAATAAAAAAAAAAATTCGTTTCATATTATTTTCGTTTTGCATACCTTTTTGTTTTGACGATAGTTTGTTTTTTAAGTTTTTTCGTCTGATTTAAATACGTATGCAGATGTCGCTTATGATTTTTAAGCATATTTTCTGTGCCAAATACATTGCCACATTCTTCGCATGAAAAACTGAGTGCCTCGACTGCCAAGTCTGCTGTGGTACCTGCTAAAGTTTCGTGTATACCTTTGTGTTTTGTCAACGCTATTGCATTATTAGCAACGAATTCACATTCATTGCATGAAAAATCATCAAAAAATGTATCCATATCATTCGTACAAGTTGAGGTTTTGTTGTGTTCCTTTAATTTGTGTAACGTCAGCATATGATCTCTCAGCGAACGTTTGCATGAAAGTTGTTTACCACATTCTGTACAAATAAATTTCTTTTTACCGTCGTCGTATGATTATTTTTGCTGCTTTCCTGATGATCATGCTTCTTATGATTTCGTAACATTTGTTTTGAACTTAAAACATTGCCACATTCATCACAAGACAAACTGAGTATTTCAGTTGATAACTCCTCAGATTGTTGCGTTGCATTTAGGGTTTTATGTAAATTTTTGTGCTTAGCCAATGCTGCAGCATTATTTAGCACAAAACCGCACTCATCGCATGCAAATTTCTCAACAAAATCAGCATCAACATCCTCATTCGTATCATTTATAGCTACTGTAAATATATTATGTTTAGCTGAGTCGTGTGCTTTGAGTTGTATTAACAATTTAAAACGGTAGCCACATTTCGTGCAAACATAAGGGCGATTAATAGATGAATGCACGCTTGTCATATGTCGCTTTAAACAATAAGATGAGCCAAAATATTTGCCACAAATCGTACATGTAGTTTGTATGCCGTAGGTATTGCTTGGTAACAAGGAAGAATCTCTAAATATAAAAGTAATTATTCAAAGATTGTTTTTATTTTTAAAGAATTTTCACTTACTCATTTGCATTGTCTGAATTTTTATGTTCAGTGGCTGAGTTCGTCAACAAAGTATTGCTTTTTATAAATAACATAAAAAGAAAATTATTAAATAAATAATTGATTTGCCAGTTATAATAAAATTTTCTACTTACGACTCAGAATTGTTTAGTTCTTTAAACTCAGGATCAGGTTTCAATAAGAGAGAATCACTGATTTATACAGAAATAAAATTATTGATTTAAAAACCTTTTTTGTTTCTAATTAATTTTTTACTTACTCATTTGCTTTGTTAATATCTTCATATTCAGTATCGTCTTCCAATTTTGTCATTGACGCTGAATATCTGATTTATTAAAATAATAAAATTTAAATAAATTATTAAAACGTTTTCAGTTATAATCAAACTATTCACTTACGCATTTGAGTTGTTTGGACTTTGAGGTTCAACTTCTGGCATCAAAGACGTAGAATCGCTGCTTAAGAAACAAATTAATAAATGCAATTGAGAAACTATTTATAAGAATGATAAGTTACATACCACGTTGTATTATTTTTATTGGCGTCATTATGTATTTTTCTATGATTTTGTAGCTTAAGTCTTGTTCCAAATACATTGCCGCATACTTCACAAGACAAACCAAGTAGCTTTTGTGCCAACTCCGGTTGTACAGCAGTTAGCGTTTTATGTAAATCTTTATGCTTTACCAATGCTTCAGCGTTCAGTAGAACAAAGGCGCACTCGTCGCAAGTAAATTGTGAAACATTATTATCTATATGTGCGATAGTTATGTTGTGTTCAGCTGAGTTGTGTGCCTTAAGTTGTTTAAGCGATTTAAAACGATAACTACAATTAGCGCATGCATAAGGCCGATCAACAGCTGAATGCACACTTTGTATAAGCCGCTTCAAACAGTATGATTCCTTAAAAAATTTGCCACAAAACATACAGCATGTTTGGGCGGCTTCAGTGCTGTTGTGCTTTAACTCACTATTATGCAGATTTGTCGCCTCAAGATCTGTGGAAGAAACGCTATTTAAATGTGGCTCGGTACCTGGTGTTTCAGTTTCATAATATACTAAAGGTGGACACGGACGTTTTAAAACTTTAGACTCAGCCTCAGCTTCACTTTTAATTTGTATATTGTTGTTTAAGTAAGCAAAAAGTAACGAATCAGTTTGGTTTGCATCATCAATTGGCGCAGATTCATAATTTTCTAATTTAGTTGACATTGCATTGCATTCCATTGGATCTTCAGCTATTTCTATTTCCGTTTTTATGGCGTAATAATCATTTTGAGTTTCATAATCTATTTCATTTTTTATTGTAACATTTTCTTTATGCATTACGTTCAGCTCATCATCATCATTTTTTCTCGATTATTTCGTAAGCAACATATGGCTCAAAAAATTCTTCAATATTCTCCTCCTCCTGTTTAAACTCCAGATCTTGCACTGTTGGTTGACATATTATTTCTATTTCTGAATTCTGTATATTCTCCGAAGTTTCTGCTTCATTTGTTATTGTTTGTTGTACATGTGTGTCATCTTCGTTTGCTTCAGAGCGTACTGGACAACTAAATAATCGTAAATTTAATAATTCTTCTTTTTGTTGTCGTTCAGCTAAGTGTCTTTCTCTCGATTCCGCATCATCATTTTTATGTTCGGGAAAATGTTTACGCAGTTCGGAATGTAAACGAAAACTTTGTGGACAAAAAGTCACACGTGTATATTTCGTCGCCAAGATGTAGCCGCAAATGCTTTATAAGATCATTACTTTGCGCATAGGAACGCTCACAATATTTACATTTGTAAGGTTTCTCGCCGGTGTGCGTGCGCATATGTACTTGTAGATAGTAGACGGTTATAAAACTGGAAATATATATAATTGAGTGGTGTTCATAGTATAGTCAGATCATCAGCTACTTACCTCTTATCGCACTGATCACATTTGAATTGTTTCTCCTTGCTATGTCGCAGTTTGTGTATTTTCAATGTATACGATTTACTAAATCCTTTGCCGCAGATATCGCATACATTATCCTTCAATCCGCTATGTGTTTGCATGTGATGCCTTAAATGCGGTTTTGTATAAAATTTCTTAGGACAAGTTGGGCAAACAAAGCGACGTTTCCTAGTTTGACAAATTATTTTGTGTTCATTAAGAGCATCTAAAGTGGGTAAGTTTTTGCAGCACTCGGTGCACAGGAATTGTTTTTTTGCTTTAAAGATAAAAAAAGATAAAAAAAAATTATCATATCTTCAAGACAATTAAAAATTTAAATTACTTTTTCTGTACTTCCATTGTATTTGATATTGCATCTTCATTTAATGAGCATAATTCATTCACAACGTCATCCATCATATTTATCTTCTTTTCAAAATTTTAATATTGGCCCGTGCTTTTTGTTATTGTTTGAATCCAGTGTAATACGCGACAGATTACCCACATATAGCTTTCCACAATAACAGCAATAAAAGAAATTTAACAAAAGACAAAAGCAAAACACAATCTCAGCCGACAACAAAAATTTCTTCTTCATCCTTTTGCGTCTATCATATGTTCTTTTTTTTTTACAGTGTTGCCAGATTGAAGAAAAAAGCGAAAATTTTTTAAATTTGTTAAAATTAATGTTTTGTATTATTTTTAACAGTTTTTTTTTATTATGATTTTTTTCTAGTTTTTCGTCAAACCCGCAGATAAAGCTCCTTCAGTACTGCAAAAACATTCTGTTATGTAAGGCATAGATGGCTAGTATAATTGTGCTAACGTTATTCGGATTAACATCTATTGGCCGCCGCAGCAAACGGAAACGTGCAGCGCAAACGCCAAAAAAACATTTTCAATAATACGCCTAACTCTATCGACTCTATAGTTGAACACTTTATAGCGTTTCTGTCTTTAGATTTCGAGTTGGTTACGATTTTATAAGATATGGTTTCAGTGGAAATCTGTAATCAGCTACTACGACATACGGAGTTTTTTTAGTTCGCGGTGACGGTAGTAAATCTCGTTCTTATATAATCAGTTCGCCAAGGAACAACTTAAAAGAATAAAAGAAATAATAAAATAAAGAATGAATTTAAGTAAACACTTAATTTTTGCCATCGTATTCAGCTACATCAATATACGAAAATTCGTAATCCCAATTGGCCATTGCCATTTAAAGAATACCATGTGTGTTGCCTTTATTATTAGTAGTAGACAACGTAGTAGTTGTGCCATAGCGTGGTGGTGCCTGTTTTAAAATGAGCTTTGCATTCAGCGCACCTACACAATTTGGAAAGTGCCAACGATTTTCAAAACCAACAGCGATCTTTTGCCAATCTGCAGCGCTGCTTGGTATCTAGAGAATGAACTATATCAATGTGTTTACAACATAAAAACTTAAATATTCTTAACTTTAAATATTCATCTTTTTTATCTATACTAATATTATAAGGAGGAAATGTTTGTTTAATTGAAATGAATAGGCTCCGAAACTACTGGACCGATTTTAAAAATTCTTTCACCGTTGGCAAGCTACACTATTCCCGAGTGACATAGGCTATGATATTTTGGAAAATTTTGACCCGGTGCCTAATGGGGGCCTTGAAACTGGAAAAGCCAAATATTTGGATCAAAAAGACGTAAAAAAATGTATTTATTTTTGCGTTTTTTTAGAATTCAGGTGAGCAACAAGACGAGATTTTGGAAAATTTCGGAAAATTTTGACCCGGGGCCTAATGGGGGCCTTGAAACCGGAAAACCCATATCTTTGAAGTGAATAGACGTAGAGACTTGAAACAGGGCTCATTTGAAAGATGGTTATAAAACCTTTTTTGGCGTACAAGGTGCTCAAGGGATTTCCGAAATTTGGACCTGGGACCCATATGTGGACCCAACATAGATTTTTTGAAATTTTTTTTTTTTATTACAGGTGAGCACTTAGACGTTATTTTAGAAAATTATTTAGAAAATTTTAGAAAATGGGAGCCTTGAAAAAAAGTCATATCTTTGGATTGCATAGACGTAGAGACTTGAAGCTGGGCGCATTTGTCGTGTTTAGGAAAATTTTTGAACAATTTATATTTAGCCAACAATTTATAGAAGCAAAAAGAAACGCGAGCAAAGCCGCGGGTACATGCTAGTGTTTGATAAATTGCATTGCAAGTTTCTGGAATAATCGAAATGCGCGGGACTCTTGTGTATAAAATTTGTAAATTTTTCAGATTTTTTACGCAATTCATTATTTAATTTGGTAAAAATGCCTTCAGTCTCTCGCGATAAATGCATTTCATCTACCCAACATGAACGCCTCGTCGTCTTCTGGCATTCCTTCTCCAACTCCTCCTCCTCTTCCTACAATAATAAAACAATTGCAGCGGCAGCAACTACTTCTTTGATTTTACGTCTTGATCTGCTGTAAGATAAAAATGAAAAATGTTAAGAAATAGTTTTTTTTTTTTTTTTTTTTTTGGTTAATTACATACTAGTTTGTTTTACTTGCTCTAAGTGATTTATATAGAATACGTCTATGCCTTCTAGGAGTGAGTGTAGATTCTAAAGTATTATAACGCCTACTAATTTTCGTTTTAATAGCAAATGTTTCTGTTATTGCATTGTTTTCAATATCTATTTCAGACTTTATTGGAGGATTTACTATGATTTCGTCTTCATTTGCTAGTTCGTGATCATCATTACTATCCTCTTTTTCGTAAACAACACAAGGCTCAAAGAAACTAGCTCTGTCGACATCATGTGCAACTGATGAATGTAATGCATTCATTCACTGTTAATAACTTTTATCGTTGCTTGCTAGAATTAGTGGTTCCGAATTTTTATTTTTTTTATTTCGTGTTTATGGTTTTGCATTAAAAGACATTTAGTTGTAAACTTCTTGGCACAAGTTACACAAACAAAGTTAAGTGTTTTGTGTATTTTCATATAATATAAACTGGAAAAGTATTTACTGCACGGCGTACACCGAAATTGTAGCTGGCTGTAAAGTGAACTCCGAATGTAACAATTTAAGTTTTCAATGTGTTTAGCCAAAATCTTACTAGCAATTCAGTTGTTCCTTTCATTGTTTCCATTTTGCCATGATTGCATTCCTAATTTTGTTTTTCTTATGCATTTGTGTCTTCTGAAAATGTTCAAGTTAAGCATTAGGGAAGTCGTTACTCTATTTCTCGGCTAATTGTTTGTTTATTTTGAATAGGAACATATGTTTTAAGCGTCACAATGTTGCCAGATTAAATCACAATGAATTTAACTGTCGATCATCCCAAAAATAAATTTTTGTTGAAAACAAAATAAAGATTGTTAGCGTTCTTAACCTAGACCGAAATGGAAAAAAAATTTTTGTTAGAATTACATTAACCTTGAAACCTTGATTTTGTTGAAGAATCAACAAATATAAGGGATTACTTTGATATTCTGATGCATAACATGGTCCTTAGTGCTGATATTCTTGGAATAAGACTCCAATTCTGATTCAACGAACGTATTGATCTCAAGTGCAAGGCAGGGATTACGATGTCCTGGTTCATCTGGAACATTCGTTAACTAATGCAACCTCCAGTACTATCACCTTAAATTATTATAAATCAAAATGTATATGCATTGCTAGACACTACTATCTGTAAACCCATTATATCTAACCAGGACTAGCTAAAATATGAATTATTAAAGGAATGGGCCAAAACAACGCCTGGAAGCCCGAAAAATTGGTGGAATCAATTATATCAATTGGTGGAATCAATCAATCAATGGAATCAATTATATAGGCTACTATACTTAACCTATTAAAAACAACTTAATATATTAAAATTCAAGTTTTTTTTAAAGAGTGAAGTCAATGCATTTAATAAGCTTTGACATAAAAGAGTATATCTTCTAAGCTGCGAACCGCTGTACATGAAAAAACTCAATTCTTCTCAAAGGATGACAGACATTCATCATCACAGAGCAAAAAAGACAGGTATTACAACATAAATAAACAACCGTCCCCGAAGAAACCAGACATTTTGTTAGCGTAAAAAATGCTTACGAAGCATCAAAAGAAATTAACTCCACATCACGATGCGTAAAATATTATAAATTATATTTAACAATTTTTTATGGCGCAATGTTTCTTCTTAAATACTCTCATCAAAATATATAAGCTTATTTTATTATGAAATCTTTTTCGAAAAAACTATTTCGTTATTTTTTCTATACGCCTTTTATCATTGATAACTCCATTCTGCAATGCATACGGATACAGTTTTAAATTCAGTTTGGCTTCTTTTTCTTGACGTGCCGCTAAATTTCTTTCTTTTGTTGCAACATCTTCATTTTTATGTTCGATTAAATGTTTGCGCAGTTCAGTAGCTAAACGAAATCCTTGCGGACAAAAATCACAAGTATAAACTTCTTCGCCAAGATGTATACGCATATGTTTTCGAAGATTATAACTTTGTGTGGAAGCAAAAGCGCAATATTTACAAATGTACGGTTTCTCTCCGGTGTGCGTACGCATATGACTATCCAATGTAGTTTGCACAAAAAAACTAAATAAAATGCAATATAAAAAAAGTTAGAAGTTTTATAATAAAAAAAAGTAACAAATATTTACCTCTTATCGCACTGATCACATTTATATGTTTTATCATTAGTGTGTTGCTTTTTATGAACTTTTAATGAGTAAGCTTGTGTAAATCCTTTTTCGCATATATCACATACATATTTTTTTATAGCTCTATGACATATCATATGATGACTTAGATTACTAGAATTCGTAAAGGCCATTGGACAAATGGAACATACATAGGGACGTCCATGCTTATGACGCTTTCGATGTTCACCCAGCACACTGTTGTTAGAGAAATATTTACCACAATCGGGGCACATAACTTTTTCAGTACTTAAAAAAAAAAAAAAAAATAAAAAATAATTTTAATAATAAAAAAAAATAAAAAATAGTTTCAATAAAAAAAAAATAAAAAATAATTTTAATAAAAAAAAAAAATTCGTTTCATATTATTTTCGTTTTGCATACCTTTTTGTTTTGACGATAGTTTTGTTTTTAAGTTCTTTCGTCTGATTTAAATACGTATGCAGATGTCGCTTATGATTTTTAAGTATATTTTCTGTGCCAAATACATTGCCACATTCTTCGCATGAAAAACTGAGTGCCTCGACTGCCAAGTCTGCTGTGGTACCTGCTAAAGTTTCGTGTATAGCTTTGTGTTTTGTCAACGCTATTGCATTATTAGCAACGAATTCACATTCATTGCATGAAAAATCATCAAAAAATGTATCCATATCATTCGTACAAGTTGTGGTTTTGTTGTGCTCCTTTAATTTGTGTAACGTCAGCATATGATCTCTCAGCGAACGTTTGCATGAAAGTTGTTTACCACATTCTGTACAAATAAATTTCTTTTTTTCCGTCGTCGTATGATTATTTTTGCTGCTTTCCTGATGTTCATGTTTCTTATGATTTCGTAACATTTGTTTTGAACCCAAAACATTGCCACATTCTTCACAAGACAAATTGAGTATTTCAGTTGATAACTCCTCAAGTTGATGCGTTGCACTCAGCGTATTATGTAAATCTTTGTGCTTAGCCAATGCTGCAGCATTATTTAGCACAAAACCGCACTCATCGCAAGCAAATTTCTTAACAAAATCTGCATCAACATTATCATTCGTATCATTTGTAGCTACTGTAAATATATTATGTTTAGCTGAGTCGTGTGCTTTGAGTTGTATTAACAATTTAAAACGGTAGCCACATTTCGTGCAAACATAAGGGCGATTAATAGATGAATGCACGCTTGTCATATGTCGCTTTAAACAATAAGATGAGCCAAAATATTTGCCACAAATCGTACATGTAGTTTGTATGCCGTAGTTATTGCTTGGTAACAAGGAAGAATATCTAAATATAAAAGTAATTATTTAAAGATTGTTTTTATTTTTAAAGAATTTTCACTTACTCATTTGCATTGTCTGAATTTTTATGTTCAGTGGCTGAGTTCGTCAACAAAGTATTGCTTTTTATAATTAAAAAAAAAAATTATAAAAAAAAATTTGCCAGTAAATAAAATTTTCTACTTACGACTCAGAATTGATTTATTCTTTAAAACAGGATCACAAGAACCATTAAATAATTTTTTGTTTGTAATTAATTTTTTTACTTACTCATTTGCTTTGTTAATATCTTCATATTCAGTATCGTCTTCCAATTTTGTCATTGACGCTGAATATCTGATTTATTAAAATAATAAATTTAAATAAATTATTAAAACGTTTTCAGTTATAATCAAACTATCACTTACGCATTTGAGTTGTTTGGACTTTGAGGTTCAACTTCTGGCATCAAAGACGTAGAATCGCTGCTTAAGAAACAAATTAAAAATGCCATTGAGAAATTATTTATAAGTACGATAAGTTACATACCACGTTGTATTATTTTTATTGGCGTCATTATGTATTTTTCTATGATTTTGTAGCTTAAGTCTTGTTCCAAATACATTGCCGCATACTTCACAAGACAAACCAAGTAGCTTTTGTGCCAACTCCGGTTGTATAGCAGTTAGCGTTTTATGTAAATCTTTATGCTTTACCAATGCTTCAGCGTTCAGTAGAACAAAGGCGCACTCGTCGCAAGTAAATTGTGAATCATTATCATCTATATGTGCGATAGTTATGTTGTGTTCAGCTGAGTTGTGTGCCTTAAGTTGTTTTAGCGATTTAAAACGATAACTACAATTAGCGCATGCATAAGGCCGATCAACAGCTGAATGCACACTTTGAATATGCCGCTTCAAACTGTATGTTTGCTTAAAAAATTTGCCACAAAACATACAGCTTGTTTGGGCGGCTTCAGTGCTGTTGTGCGTTAACTCACTATTGTGCAGATTTGTCGCCTCAAGATCTGTAGAAGAAACGCTATTCAAATGTGGCTCGGTACCTGGTGTTTCAGTTTCATAATATACTAAAGGTGGACACGGACGTTTTAAAACTTTAGACTCAGCCTCAGCTTCACTTTTAATTTGTATATTGTTGTTTAAGTAAGCAAAAAGTAACGAATCAGTTTGGTTTGCATCATCAATTGGCGCAGTGTCATTATTTTCTAATTTAGTTGTCATTGCATTGCATTCCATTGGATCTTCAGCTATTTCTATTTCCGATTTTATGGCGTAATAATCATTTTGAGTTTCATAATCTATCTCATTTTTTATTGTAACATTTTCTTTATGCATTACGTTCAGTTCATCATCATCATTTTTCTCGTAAGCAACATATGGCTCAAAAAAATTCTTCAATATTCTCCTCCTCCTGTTTAAAGTCCAGATGTTGCACTGTTGGTTGACATATTATTTCTATTTCTGAATTCTGTATATCCTCCGAAGTTTCTGCTTCATTTGTTATTGTGTGTTGTACATGTGTGTCATCTTTGTTTGCTTCAGAGCCCACTGGGCAACTAAATAATCGTAAATTTAATAATTCTTCTTTTTGTTGTCGTTCAGCTAAGTGTCTTTCTCTCGTTTCCGCATCATCATTTTTATGTTCGGGAAAATGTTTACGCAGTTCGGAATGTAAACGAAAACTTTGTGGACAAAAGTCACACGTGTATATTTCGTCGCCAAGATGTAGCCGCAAATGCTTTATAAGATCATTACTTTGCGCATAGGAACGCTCACAGTATTTACATTTGAAAGGTTTCTTGCCGGTGTGCGTGCGCATATGTACTTGTAGATAGTAGACGGTTATAAAACTGGAAATATATATAATTGAGTGGTGTTCATAGTGTAGTCAGATCATCAGCTACTCACCTCTTATCGCACTGATCACATTTGAATTGTTTTTCCTTGCTATGACGCAGTTTGTGTATTTTCAATGTATACGATTTACTAAATCCTTTGCCGCAGATATCGCATACATTATCCTTCAATCCGCTATGTGTTTGCATGTCATGCCTTAAATGCGATTTTGTATAAAATTTCTTAGGACAAGTTGAGCAAACAAAGCGACGTTTCCTAGTTTGACAAATTATTTTGTGTTCATTAAGAGCATCTAGAGTAGGTAAGTTTTTGCAGCACTCGGTGCACAGGAATTGTTTTTTGCTTTAAAGATAAAAAAAAGATAAAAAAAAAATTATCATATCTTCAAGAAAATTAAAAATTTAAATTACTTTTTCTGTACTTCTTCCATTGTATTTGATAATGCATCTTCATTTATTGAGCATAATTCATTCACAACGTCATCCATCATATTTATCTTCTTTTCAAAATTTTAATATTGGCCCGTGCTTTTTGTTATTGTTTGAATCCAGTGTAATACGCGACAGATTACCCACATATAGCTTTCCACAATGACAACAATAAAAGAAATTTAACAAAAGACAAAAACACAATCTCAACCGACAACAAAAGTTTCTTCTTCATCCTTTTGCGTCTATCATATGTTTTTTTTACAGTGTTGCCAGATTGAAGAAAAAAGCGAAAATTTCAGTTATGCTGCATTTTAAATTTTTTTTTAAATTGTTAAAATTAATGTTTTGTATTATTTTTAACAGTTTTTTTATTACTATTATTTTTTTCTAGTTTTTCGTCAAACCCGCAGATAAAGCTCCTTCAGTACTTCAAAAACATTCTGTAAATTGTGCGCGAACATCTAAAGCATTGGGAAAACTGTTGTTATCTTGTGCTACTATACTTCGAAAACTTTCGCTATCTGCACAATTGCTCGATGTACGCCGCCAAACTCCTGGTCTTATAGTACCATTATCTACTTCCGTGTCATTTTCTGTCATAAAAAAAATAATGTAAGGCATAGATGGCTAGTATAATTGTGCTAACGTTATTCGGATTAACATCTATTGGCCGCCGCAGCAAACGCAAACGCGCGCAAACCCAAAAACATTTTCAATAATACGCCTAACTCTATCGACTCTATAGTTGAACACTTTATACGTTTCTGTCTTTAGATTTCGAGTTGGATACGATTTTATAAGATACGGTTTCAGTGGAAATCTGTCATCAGCTACAACGACATACGGAGTTTTGTTAGTTCGACCAGGCAGTAAACGCCGTGACGGTAGTTAATCTCGTGGTTATATAATTAGTTCGCCAGCGAACAACTTAAAAGAATAAAAGAAATAATAAAATAAAGAAGGAATTTAAGTAAACACTTAATTTTTACCGTGAGAAAACTTCAGCAGCAAAAACGAAAATTTCCCCATTGGTCATTGCCATTAAAACAATACCACGTGTGTTGCCTTTATTATTAGTAGTAGACGACGTAGTAGTTGTGCCATAGCGTGGTGGTGCCTGTTTTAAAATGAGCTTTGCATCCAGCGCACCTATACAATTAGGAAAGTGCCAACGATTTTCAAAACCAACAGCGATCTTTTGCCAATCTGCAGCGCTGCTTGGTATCTAGAGAATGAACTATATCAATGTGTTTACAACATAAAAACTTAAATATTCTTACCTTTAAATATTCATCTTTTAATCTATACTAATATTATAAGGAGGAAATGTTTGTTTAATTGAAATGAATAGGCTCCGAAAGTACTGGACCGATTTAATAAATTCTTTCATCGTTGGCAAGCTACACTATTCCCGAGTGACATAGGCTATGAAATTTTGGAAAATTTTGACCCGGGGCCTAATGGGGGCCTTGAAACTGGAAAAGCCAAATATTTGGATCAAAAAGACGTTAAAAAATTTATTTATTTTTGGGTTTTTTTTAGAATTTAGGTGAGCAACAAGACGAGATTGAGATGAAACCGGAAAAACCATGTCTTTGATATGAATAGACGTAGAGACTTGAAACAGGGCCCATTTGAAAGATGGGGCGTTCAAGGTGTTCAAGGGATTTCCGAAATTTGGACCTGGGACCCATATGTGGACCCAATATAGATTTTTTGACAAATTTTTTTTTTTTTCATTACAGGTGAGCACTTAGACGTGATTTTAGAAAATTTTGACCCGGGGCCTAATGGGAGCCTTGACATAGAGTCATATCTTTGGATTGCATAGACGTAGAGACTTGAATCTGGGCGCATTTGTCGTGTTTAGGGAATTTTTTGAACAATTTATATTTAGCCACCAAATAGAAGCAAAAAAAACGCGAACAAAGCCGCGGGTACATGCTAGTGTTTGATAAATTGCATTGCAAGTTTCTGGAATAATCGAAATGCGCGGGACTCTTGTGTATAAAATTTGTAAATTTTTTAGATTTTTTACGCAATTCATTATTTAATTTGGTAAAAATGCCTTCAGTCTCTCGCGACAAATGCATTTCATCTAACCAAAACGAACTCCTCTTCGTCTTCTGGCATTCCTTCTCCTCCTCCTTATCTTGCTCTTCGCACAATAATAAAGAGCAGCAGCAACTTCTTCTTTGATTTTACGTCTTGATATGCTGTAAGATAAAAATTATTAATGTGAAGAAACAGTTTTCTTGTTTTTTTTTTTTTTTTTGGTATGTTACATATTAGTTTGTTTTACTTGCTCTAAGTGATTTATATAGAATACGTCTTTGATAGATTCTAAAGCATTATAACTCTTTCCTTTTTTTTTCATTTTAATAAGAAATGTTTCTGTTATTGTATTGTTTTCAATATCTATTTCAGACTTTATTGGATAATTTGTTAAGAAGTCGTTTTCTCTTGCTACGTCGTCATCATCATAACTATCCTCTTTTTCGTAAATCATATAGGGCTCAAAGAAATTAACATCTTGTGCAACTCGAGAAGTTTTACACATTGATTCACTTTTAATTACTTTCAACGTTGCGTCCTGGAATTTGTGGTTGCGAATTGGTTTATTTATTTCGTGTTTATGGTTTTCCCGGTGTTGCATTAAAAGACATTTAGTTGTAAACTTCTTGGCACAAGTTGCACAAACAAAGTTAAGTATTTTGTGTATTTTCATATAATATAAACTGGAAAAGTATTTACGGCACGGCGTACACCGAAATTGTTGCTGGCTGTAAAGTGAACTCCGAATGTAACAATTTAAGTTTTCAATGTGTTTAGCCAAAATCTTACTAGCAATTCAGTTTTTCCTTTCATTGTTTCCATTTTGCAATGATTGCATTCCTAATTTTGTTTTTCTTATGCATTTGTGTCTTCTGAAAATGTTCAAGTTAAGCGATAGGGAAGTCGTTACTCTATTTCTCGGCTAATTGTTTGTTTATTTTGAATAGGAACATATGTTTTAAGCGTCACAATGTTGCCAGATTAAATCACAATGAATTTAACTGTCGATCATTCCAAAAATATATTTTTGTTGAAAACAAAATAAAGATTGTTAGCGTTCTTAACCTAGACCGAAATGGAAAAAAAATTTTTTTTAGAATTACATTAACCTTGGAAACCTTGATTTTGTTGAAGAATCAACAAATATAAGGGATTACTTTGATATTCTGATGCATAACATGGTCCTTAGTGCTGATATTCTTGGAATAAGGGTCCAATTCTGATTCAACCAACGTATTGATCTTAAGTGCAAGGCACGGATTACGATGTCCTGGTTCATCTGGAACATTCGTTAACTAATGCAACCTCCAGTACTATCACCTTAAATTATTATAAATCAAAATGTATATGCATTGCTAGACACTACTATCTGTAAACCCATTATATCTAACCAGGACTAGCTAAAATATGAATTATTAAAGGAATGGGCCAAAACAACGCCTGGAAGCCCGAAAAATTGGTGGAATCAATTATATCAATTGGTGGAATCAATCAATCAATGGAATCAATTATATAGGCTACTATACTTAACCTATTAAAAACAACTTAATATATTAAAATTCAAGTTTTTTTAAAGAGTGAAGTCAATGCATTTAATAAGCTTTGACATAAAAGAGTATATCTTCTAAGCTGCGAACCGCTGTACATGAAAAAACTCAATTCTTCTCAAAGGATGACAGACATTCATCATCACAGAGCAAAAAAGACAGGTATTACATATAAAGTCCCGAAGAACCCGACATTTTGTTGGTAAAAATGACGAAGCATCAAAAGATTAAACAACTGCTTGACGTCTTCCACTGAGATACGAACGTGGTTAAGAGTATCTTATAGTTAAGCGTATCAAATGCTTCACTTGGGTCAAGCAGCGTAAGCAAAGTTAAATATTTAACGTCCATTCATCACGATTTCGTAAAATATTATAAATTATATTTAACAATTTTTTATGGCGCAATGTTTCTTCTTAAATACTCTCATCAAAATATATAAGCTTATTTTATTATGAAATCTTTTTCGAGAAAACTATTTCGTTATTTTTTCTATACGCCTTTTATCATTGATAACTCCATTCTGCAATGCATACGGATACAGTTTTAAATTTAGTTTCGCCTCTTTTTCTTGACGTGCCGCTAAATTTCTTTCTTTTGTCGCAACATCTTCATTTTTATGTTCCATTAAATGTTTGCGCAGTTCAGTAGCTAAACGAAATCCTTGTGGACAAAAATCACAAGTATAAACTTCTTCGCCAAGATGTATACGCATATGTTTTCGAAGATTATAACTTTGTGTAAAAGCAAAAGCGCAATATTTACAAATGTACGGTTTCTCTCCGGTGTGCGTACGCATATGACTATCCAATGTAGTTTGCACAAAAAAACTAAATAAAATGGAATACAAAAATAGTTAGAAGTTTTATAAAAAAAAAAAAAAAAAAGAAACAAATATTTACCTCTTATCGCACTGATCACATTTATATGTTTTCTCATTAGTGTGTCGCTTTTTATGTACTTTTAATGAGTAAGCTTGTGTAAATCCTTTTTCGCATATATCACATACATATTTTTTTATAGCTCTATGACAGATCATATGATGATTTAGATTACTAGCATTCGTAAAGTCCATTGGACAAATGGGACAAACATAGGGACGTCCGTTCTTATGTCGCTTTCGATGCTCCGTCAAAATGCTTGAGCTTGCGAAACATTTACCACAATCCGGGCACAAAACTCTTACAGGGCTTTAAAAAAAAATAATAAGAAATTTTAATAATTAATGTCATATTCGTTGTGTTTTACGTACCTTTTTCTTTTGGCATTTTTTAAATTCTTTTAGGCTGTGTACTTGGTGCATCTTGCTTTGTCTCTTGGACTGGTACTTCTGTTTGCACAATTTTCATCAGATGCGTACGAATAATTGCTATCGTTATTACTCTCCCTTTCATCATCGACTTTGATTGATATTGCATCGCAGTCTAAAGACTCTTCTACAATTTCTATTTCAGATTTAATAGAAAATTCTGTTGTTTTGTCTTGGTACTCATTCGACTCCTTTTGGCTTTTAATAATCTCCTCTTCTTCAGATTTTATTGCAGTTGTTAATAAATTATTTTGTGCATATTCTTCACTTCCTATGTCATCATCATCGCTTTTCTCCTTTTTATAAACAATAAAAGGCTCAAATAAATTGGCGATGTCGGCAGCTGTTGATTCACTTGCTTCATTTTCACTTTTGATAATATTTAATGTGGTTTGCTGTGTTTGTTTATGCTTTATACGTTTATTTCGTTTTCCAAAATTTGTAGTCATTTTAACAACAATTATTGTTAACTTTTACAGCAAAATTAAATAAATTTTACTTATAGTATTTATTTCCATTCTCTGATATCAAAACAAAGTGGAACATATGATGCGTAGTGTGGCCAGACTAAAATATTAATATGACGCTACAGCTGTTTAGTACTCTCTTCTGCTAAGTTCAGTCCAACTGCACAACAAACTGCGACGAGTTGCAAAATTTTTAAAGCTCTTTGTTTTCCAATGTAAATTAAGCAAGTAAAATATAACAAGTAAATAAATAAATATAATAAAATATAACAATGAAAAATAAAATATAATAATAAAATACAATAAAAATATGTGTCTTAAAAGCATAAATTAAGCGTTACAAAAATTATACTTTTCATGCCAATACAAAAAAGTTACTGTTCGTGTGTGTGTGTGTTTGTGTGTGCATTTGCGCCAGTTGTATAAAGTGTAAAAGAAAGAGCGTAATAAGTGCGAAAAAATGTAAATTGCTGTATATGATCCAATGCTCTCTCTGTCAATAGCTTCTTTTTTTTTCAATTCAAATTAATTAGCCTGAAAATTAATTAAATATATATACACATATAAATATTAACATAAAATTAAATACAACAAAGGTTACCACCTGTCGTGTGCACTTGTTTTTAAGACATATATTTTTTTCTATGAAGTAATTCACTCAAGCGCGCTAGACATATTCGTCGTATATGTACATACATACGTATATGTACATATGTATATAACTGTGGGCATTGAAGCATGAAGCATTTTTTGTTTTTGTATATTTCCAACGATTTGGTCTCGTGCCTGTGCTTATTAACAAATCGATTTCAAAAGACAGCAACGACAACGCTATAATTAACAGTGATTTTCTATTGTACAATTGTTGTTTTAGCTTGTAATTTTCACGTTTATCAATACAGTTAATTAGTATTTGGCCAAAACAATTCGAATTGGAAGCCAATTGTATGGTTTGATTGGTAGTCAACTAGTGAGCGTAATAACTAAACAAGTGAGAGGGAGCGGAAAAGAGAGAGAGTCAGCAAGCGCTTGCAGTTAATTTTGTGTACGCTCGTGTTGACATTTTTAAACTATTTCCTTATGGATTTTGTTTTAATTCAATTGTGTCATTTGCCGAAACTGTTTAAACAAAATTAACAAGGCTTAACACGTTCTGTAATCTGCGCATTTGAATGGTAATTGAAAAATAAGTACAAACAAACAATTGCAACATATTTGGCGTTTTATCGAATATTTGCGGCGAGAAACAGCTGTGCGTAAACTGTTCGTTCTCAAAAACAGTCGCGCGGTATAGTAAATGTACAACATTTATTTAACTTAACATGTATTTATATATGACTATAAAGTCGCTTAATTAGTATAAAAAAAAAACAAGTTAAAAGCAAAAAAAGAAAAAATAGATTGGATAGATCTCACAAGTCTACAAAGAAATTGCCCATTTGCATTTGAGCATTATTTCTCATGTAAAATTTTCTGCTGTATCCGAATATGAAGATATAAAGAAAGTAGACCAATTTTTGAGATGTAACTAATTTAAATTTTTTTGAGATATAAAAAAATTACTTCATTGCCTTCCATTTATCTGAAAACTATGGTTAAATAACACAAGGCTGCATTTTATTTTAAATTTATAAACATGAGTTGTTCTAATTACAATTTGCCGTATTTGAAAATGTGCTAATACTTTTGGTACAGACTCTAATGAGAAAAATACCAATAGTGCACACAAACAACCACTCCCAATTGGATGTGCGCGTTTGTGAATGCTATCATTCATTTGCGCTCTTTCACTCTCACAAATTACATTTGGCCAAAACAGATACAACGGTTTTGGTTTTTACTCTCTCTCTTTAGCTCACTTGTTTTTTTTTTTTTCTTGGCCATTTGACGTTTTGTTAACCACTGCCGTCGTCATTGTGAATGAGTAAGCGCAAGGTGTACGACGTGCTTTGTGCGAAATACGGAAAAAAAACGCTAAGCGGCGCGACACACAACAACACAAAATAACAAAAAGCCTAAACACAAAGACAGACAATAGGAAAAAAAAGTGTGGTGTGCGTTTAGTGATAAAGTTCATTATCACACAAGAAAAAGTAAAAATAAAAATAGTTTCAATAATACTTAAGAACAAAAGTAAAGAATAAATACAGCAATAATCTGATTGTTTTTGTTGCGTTGTGACGCCCTTGAGGTAGTTTACTCATTGACGACGACGACGACTACTAGAAACACACAGTGTGCGTAAAATATTTATCTGTGTGTGTGTATTTGTCTTCCAACTTGGCCGAGAATATGCATATAAGTGTGTCTAAAACAGTCGTCGATAGTGTTCAATATTAAATAAAAAAAGATCTTTCGACGCGTTCCAAAAAAAAAAAAAATAACAAAAATTCAATGGCACGTTGTAAAAATAAATAAAATAAAATAATTATTTTAGATACATTTGTATCTGAGAAATGTGCTTTAAATGGAACCTTGAAAACTTGCTGCTGTTTTTTCTTTCTAAAATAGAATAAAACGCTTGAATAGTTTTTTTTTAACGCTGACCAATTTCAATTGGATTTGTTAGCCATTGTAGTTGTGTGTTGCCGTGCTGAATATTTTTTTTTATCATTTATAATCAATTTCTCTTTTTGTTGGGTGTCTAATGATTTCAAATAAATTGTTCTTAACAAAAAAAAATAGTTTATGGCATATAAAAGCAACGAAACGCACAAACGCATTAAACGAGCAAGTTCAGTGGTCAATAAAGGATTAAGTTAAAATAGTTTTAAAAAAAATATCAAACAAAAGAAAAAAATAATAGTAACACACACATACATATATACGCCGCCTACACACAGAAAAGAGGCACGCCAATAAGAAAAAAAAATAAGAAAAAGGAGCAACCTGTCATAGCGTTGCATATATGTATGCGTGCATATGTATGAAAGAGTAAGCAAATGGTCAATTGTGCACTAATACAAGCAGCTGAAAAGAGAAGCAAATATATATTAGCATGTGGCAATATCAAAGGTGCGGCAAATAAGTGGCAATAAAAACAACAGCAACAACAACAAAAAAAGAGAACAAAAGTCTGTAGTGTTGTGTTGTGTGGTATGGTATGCAAATAGTGCTGGTTAAAATATTGTGCACAGCTAATTAATTAGATAATTAAATAGCCAAAAAAAAAAAAAATAGCGTTAAAAAAGGCAGCTATATTATGACATCATACGCAAATGACACAACGGCAACGAATAATAATGCCACAGTAACAGCAACTGAGCAGCAGCAGCAGCAACAACTAAATACAACCACAACCACTGCCTTTACAAAAATGTCCGCAACAGATCCATTAGCTACAACAGCAGCAACACTTGCACATGCAACCACAACAAGAGGAGCAACAACAACAACAACGCTGCCGCCGCTTAACCATTTGATCTATGATGAAGATGGTTCACTTTCGGATGGACGTGAAAAAACCGATACAACACCTGAAAATATAAAAAAAATTGATGAAATCATAAATCATCAAGCTGAATTGTTGTCAACGACGACGCCATCATCCACAACTTTAAATGTTGCCGCTGCATGCGTTAGTAGTAGTCCATCAACGCCGCGTTCACCGCGTTCACCATCGCTTTCATCGCCAAAGTCTGCAACACATTTTGCATTAAATTCCAGTTTTGTTGGCCTCGGTGCGGCGATTGATGAGTCAAATACAAAATTTTGTATGGCAAAAAAAGGTAAGCAACAACCACAACAACAACAATACTTAACAACAATTAAAAATACTCGCTAATGATTAACAATAAGAAAAAAATACAACAACAATAACAATTATGGTGATAGTAGATGTGCAAAATATTTCAATTGTTGTTTGAAATTTTCGAAATTTTTAATGAAGTTATTTTGCTAACGTCAAAGCGTGGGTGGCTCTGAAAAGAATGTATAATAAAAAAAAAACATGAGAAGTGTTATGCTCTATTTCCACTACAGTTGTGTTCGAGTTAAAATATCGATTTTCGATTGCTCAATTAAACAAACCGATACGTGTAATCGAGTTGTTAAACGTAACGAGCTTTTGTAAGATACACCACTTTCACATCAAAAAAAATCAAATCGTTTATACGTACACATTTAGCTCCTTCAGATCTGTTACCCAAAAAAAGGTATTTAGTGGCTAGTATCCATAGAATCTGTTGTATTTGGAGTTATAGTTCACAATAAAGTACTCAATTTGAAAATCTATTTTTAATCTTTCATTACTGTCTTTCCAATAATAAAAAAGATTCTCTCACTTATATTAGTTGAATAGAGTTGGCTTCTATGGTGCTGAGCTCACGAAGTTGGGTATATCGGCCGAAATTCATTTAGAATAAAAAACATACAATTGGTCTAGAATATGTTGCTTAATCTTAAAACATTGGGGTATTGCCTCGTTGAGGAACTCATCAGAATGGCAGTTTTATTTAAAAGTTTTACAAAGCCGATTTTTTCAGAAAATATAAAAGATTAAAAAAATCTTATTCCGAATTCAGGAGTCTATCAGGATATTAAAAAAAAAAAAAAAAACAACGCCAACTCTTAAAATTCTGTTTTGGGCAAAAAATTTCTAAAATCACTGATCTTAAAGCAAGTCTGATATCATCACAAAACTTGATGGTTTTTGTTGGTACAGTACAGCGTATATCATAGTCGAACCTACTCGATTGCGACGTTCTTTTAATTAAGTTTTTGGCTTAAACACTTTTTTTTGCCAAATTTAAAAAAATATATTTTTGATTCGTCATTTCACATTGGAGACAAATTGAATTGTATAAAACGAACGTTAGCGGTTGTTTCATTTTTCTTTTTATAAGCTTTACTAACAAGTCTTTGACAATCATTTGTCTTAAATCGGCTTAGCTGTTTCTTAGATTGACTGACTTGGCAATCATTTCAAGTTGATTTCCTATAAATTGGTTTGTTCGCAATAAAATGACAAAACAGACACAGACAAGAGTATTGCTTGCGCTTGCTGTATCGGAATCCGTTTAATCTCAATTAAGTAATTATGCGGTAATAATTTATTGGCAAAACTTGTAGAAAACAAATAGAAAAACGAAATTATTTATTGAAATAAAGAAAACAATTATCAAAACTACGTCAGACATAAATATGAAATTCGAATTTAGAAATAAATATTTATTGTTTAGTTTTGGAATAAAAAAACCTTGAACTCTTTGCATTTAAAATTTTTACATGTTTTGTTTCAAGAAATATAATAAAATTTTTGCGATTTTTTATGATTGACTTATTTCTTAAAATTAATTTTTAAATATTTTTTTTTGTTAGAAATTAATTTTTGTTATCATTAATTGCCATTCACTATTTTATTTTTTGGTTGTATAACATTAACATTCACTGTTACCAAAAAAAAAAAAAAATACATATGTTGCATGTACCTCAAATAGTTATTAATCCAAGCGAAAGTTCATTTCTAATGTTTCAATTAAGCATTTTGTATTGCAGTCGAATACGCACATGGGTTTAGCTTTTTTCATAACTCAAATATTGCGTAAAATATTTGAAAGTTGTAAAAATTGTAATATATTTTAAAAGTTAATATATGTCGTAAAAATTTTGGCTTTCGCAACAAATCATTTTTTTTAAACAGCGATTAAACAGAGTGAATCTGAAGCGGACCAAAGCTGGACATTCACATAGAATGTGTGTACTAGTTTCATCGTCCTTCAAGCAGAGTCTACACTCTGACTCTGAGGACAGGCCAATTTATTTTAAGATGATATCTCAATCTGTTATGACCGGTGAGGTAGCCAATTAGCAACCTGAGGTCATGACGACTGAGATGTACAATATTTTTAGGGGCAGATAGGGCGAGCCCTAAAATATATCGCTTGCCGTAGGCCCGGGTATTGAACCCAGTATTGTCGAAGAGATTCTGCGTAGAACCTATCGATTATCCGTAAGGCTGAGGCCCAGCTGAGCCCGCAGAAAAGTTCCGGGCCAATAAAGAGCGGCTTCGTTGCCGTCAATACCGCTGTGTCCAGGGACCCAGCAGATAGTGACTTTTCGACCCTGAGAAAGGAGTTGAAGTGCGCCGTAGCACTCATAGCACTGAAGAACTAACTGGGATGAGATGGTCCGTGAAGTTAGAGCTTTGATAGCAGCTTGGCTACCGGAGAAGATTGTAATGCTAGCACCCCTAGGACAATGAGTCAAAAGGTGGCGGGCGCAGACTTCAATGGCAAAGATCTCAGATTGGAAGATCGTGGGCCAAGCACCCGTTGCAACAGAGATCCTGGTGTTAGGATCATAAATACCAGCACCAATGCCCGTTTCGGTTACTCATACGAAATTAACTTTTTTTTATAAACGTTATACATAGTGCAAACGGGAATACATAAAGTATATATATATATATATATATATATATATTCTTGAAAACAAGTATTATTTATGCATCTATTCACTTCAAATTAGGTTAAAACTTTTCTTATGTCATCCAAAGTTGAAACCAAGGAGCCAGCCCCATTTTTATGTTTAGCCCCTATACAGACTTACCGCGCGTTTTAGATATTTTGTATGAAAATAGGTATTATTTATGAATATATTCTCTTCAAATTGGATAAAGATACTTCCTATTTTTAGGTGTAGCCCCCACACAAATTTACCGCTCACTTTCGAATTTTTGTATGAAAATTAGTATTATTTATGAATGTATTCTCTTCAAATTGCGTTAAAACACATCTAATACCATCCTTTGTACACACCATCGATTTGGTACGGATCGGGCCACACAAACTCATCTCCCATTTTCTCACAATTTCAAAAAAAATTTTGTTATATCTGTATTTTTAGTTTGGAGTTGTATCAGACCGTTGAACCCCATCCATCCCATCTCAAAGTTTTATCTAAGCCGAAGTTCTATCTAAGATTCGTGTGACGGGTATTTAAGCTTCGGTTCCAACGAAGATAACGTTTTATTTAAAAAAATATATATATCTGAGTTTTCTACGTATCGAAATGTTTGTATGTATATAGTAAATTATTTCAGCTAAAATTATAAACAAATTAATCTGTTTTTTAGTTCACTGTTTCTGTTTTTTTTTTTTTTTTGCATATTCTGCAGCTAGAAATTTTATAGAAATGTAGAACACTGCAATTTTTGTCCATTTGTTCCACTAGTGTTTTGAGTGCACTTCAATTACCTTTTTGTTTTTTTTTTTTTTTTCGAATCTCCCTACTTCATATGATCTTTTTCGTAGCATAATAGCCTTATCGAAAAGCCATTTGCCACATCTCCTAAACACCTAATGATCTCATCGCTTACGATTTATGTGCTCATTCAACTCTTTAATACTTTCTTTTCATAAACGAGTCGCTTGTTTTAAGTCCAAAGAAGTTGCCAATAAATAATCGTAAATAAAAAACATATTAATAATATTTGCATAAAAAGTACATTTGAGGTTTTTTTTTTTGCTTAAATTTGCGTGATGAATCAGCTTCATTTATAATAAAAAAAAAAAAAATATTTTAAATAAATAAAATAAGCTGTTGCTATTATCGAAATGATACAGCAAACTTATTAATTTTTTACTATAAAAGGTAAATTAATTAAATTGTTTTCAAGCATTTTGAACAACTCTTTTTTTGGTTGTCGCAGATACTTTATCTTTAAATCGTGTATAAATTTTTAGTAATATTCCTAGCACATGTGTAGCGTATAAATATTATTCTACAGATATTTTATGTTTATTTTAACGTTGTTGTTTGTTTGCATTCAGAAAAAAAACGATCATAAATGATTAGCATGCAGCGTAATAAAAAAAACACGCTAACTAACAACAGATACAGATACGCAACGTTCCAGAAACGTTCTCACGATTTGGAAATTGCATTTAAATTTGTTTCAAATCAGGTTAAAATCTAAACAAATGAATACGTGAATGAATTTATTTACATATTTATTTTAATTTATTTTATTTAGGCTTAAATTTCCTTAAAACAAATTTCTACATAGTTTCAAATTAACAAAAGCAGCCGAATTCGTGCAACTTGTAAGCGGATGCATGATTTCCTGCGTTTTTTATTTTTTTTTTTTTTTTTTGTTACGACTTTCGAAAATCCAAATAATAATAATAATATAAAATAAATAATAGAATAAATTGTCTAATCAAAACAATGCCGCGAAATACAACGAAAATGAAACCTAATTATTTTGAAAAATAAAAGTTAAAAAAAAAAAGCGAAACAAATAAAAAATAAACGTAAAATGTATTACACAAAAACGTCAAAAAAATGAGACAAATCCAAAGACATTTTAAATTGACCAAATAATGACTCAAACTGCGGAATTTTGCGAAATCATATAACTGGTTTTAGGTTAAATAATACAACAGTATTGCATAGATAAAATAGTACAAGTTATTGTCATGAGTCAAGTATGTTTGGATTTTTTTAAACAAATACGTTCTGAAAACATTTTGAATGATGTAAGGAAAATTTGAGATATTTTATAGGAATTATCAAACTGAAATTTAATTTACCAGTTTATGAAAAATCAAAGTTTTTCATACGAGAATCTAGAGGGACCTCGCGAGTCGTGAAAAAATTTTCAGGATTGGGAATTTGTTGGAATTTTCGTGATATCTAGACTACCACGAAATTCCCGCAAGTCCCGAAAACTCACTTGGGACCCGAATTCGCTCTCGGGACTTAAAAAATTAAACATGTATTTTGTGTTTAAATATGTCTGTGTGTTGTGAGGTGATTTATCCGCTCAGTTATAAAGATATTGAGCTGAAACTCGAAACGTAAGCTTTTCTCAGTCCTTGTATGCTAAATTCAGAATGCCACGCCCACTCTGAGGTATAGCCCCATACAAATTGACAGATCATTTTTAATTTTTTGTATGAAATTAGGTATTATTTATGCATCTATTCACTCCAAATTGAGTTAAAACATTTCTATGACACCATAATGTCGAAACCAAGGTGCCACGCTCATTTTTATGTATAGCCCCCATTTTTAGTATTTTGTATGAAAATGGGTATTATTCATGCATATATTTACTCCAAATTGGGTAGAAACGCATCTTATGTCATCCAATTTCGAAACCACGGTGCCACGCCCATTTTTAAGTATATCCCCATATTAGATATGTTGTATGAAAATAGGTATAATTTTTTAATGTATTCACTTCATAGTGGGTTAAAACACTTCTTATGGCGCCCAATATCAAAACTAATGTACCACGCACATTTTTAGAAAAATTACCCATACAAACTTAACGCCCATTTTCAAAGTTTTGTATGAAAATATGTATTATTTATGAACCTATTCACTCCAAATTAGGTAAAACACATCTAACATTATCCTGTGTACACGTGGATATTATATGGATCGGGCCACTATAACATATATGAAGCTTACCATTCATTTTTTGATACTTCCAATTATTATATCTGCGTTTTTACCTTAAAATTTGATACTAATATTGTGTATAAACTTGAGTTGTATCAGCCCATTGAACTATCCTAGTTATTCTAAGCCACTGATCATACAGTATATACTATTTATAGATTTGTGTGACGGGTATTTAAGGTTCTATCGAAGTTGACGTTTTTCCTTGTTTTTTTTTTTTTTGGACGGGCGGGATCGAGACAAAATTTTTATCCCGTGCCCATTTCAGTTTGAAGACACTCCGCAATATGAGATGATTTCTGTTGGCTTATTCGCTTTGCAGAATTCAGAAAGAATTCCAAGGTTCAAAAGGAACGAAAAAAAAGGATAAGCTAGATTTAATAATAATTTTTAATTATATTATGGCTAATTACTTTCCATATTATTAATTTCAAAACTAGAAAATTGCTACTGACTAGCTAAAATGTTTAAGTGATAATTATAACAAAAAAAAAAAAAAAAAAACAATAATTTTGCAAGAGAAATCGAAACTGAAATCTAATAGCTTCAATATAATTGAGCTTGCTACTTTAGAAACTCATAAAAAAAAAACTGAAGAAGCGTGCAGGTTCAACAGAAAAGCAAAGTTAAGTTTCAATAACAAAACTATAGAAAAAATTAAACTTCAACGAACTTCAACCTTCACTTGTTGCTGTTACGCGTCGAAGCGTTCATTATTTTAGTAAATTTTACCCGGCGGCAACACGCAAATAAATTATAGAGCACAATTCTCCAGTTGGCGTAGTAGTGAAGCACCTGACCGAACATAAAAGCATAATTATAAGTTTGTTTCTTTTCTTTCTTTAATTTCTATGTGCGGAGAAATTAATTAAATATACACATTATGCTTTGCTTCCTCTGCTCCGCTATCGAGTAATTCTCTCCATTTACTGTATTGGGTTATGGTTTCATTTTCGGTGAAAATAATATAAAATTGTAATTGTAAAAATAATTAAAATTATAAGTTATGGGGAATTTTTGAATACGCTACAAGTTTAATATAAGGTTGTCAAATAAAAATCCGATCACTGTAACACTTTTTATAAAGCAGTGATTAAAGAGCAAAAAAAGCGTAAGGGAGATATTTGACAACCTTATATTTGCATACAAACAAACACATGAATAATTCAATAATTATACAGTGTTTTCCAATAGGAAGGATAGGATTTTGATAAGTGATAGCAGCCATCTTTGATTTTAGAAATCTGACAAAAGTTGATTTTGATGTTCAGTAAGTTTTGCCATTTAAACATGAATAAGTATACTCTTACAACGTTTGGAAATTGTCCATTCTTATTACTAAAAATCGATAAGTTTTGTTGCTACTCAAAATTGTGAGTTTCGGATGAGGCCCATTTTTGGAAAAACAGCTTTTTTAACAATCAAAATTGTCGTTATTGATGTGAGTCAAACCCATAAATCGTTCTATGGATCATACATCTCCAAAACCCCAGAATACAATGGCGGCTGAGACCATTTTTTTAACGGCTCACACCATTTTTAATCCTATTAATATGTCTAGCGAATTTCATACATGTAGTTCAGATGGGTACTAATTTTAATTGTCGTTTATATGGGGGCCACCTCTTCTGCCCATTTTTTTAACGATATTTAGCGTAAACAACTCCTAAATAAAGTCTTAAAAAAAAAAAACTCAAATAAAGTAAAAAAAAGGAGACAAAAAACTCCAAATGTTTTAAACTGTTTAACCAAATATACTCTTTCTGTACGTATGTACGTAGTGTATTTATTCAATTGTAGTAAATGGCAAATAATAACGGTAATAGTTATTAATTATATATTGTATCTCTTTTTTTTTATGATACATATTTTTTTTTTTTTGCAGATACGCTTGGCAAAAGCAACAAAGAAAGCAACGAACCAATAACAGCAACCGCAACAGTAACAACAACAACATCAACATTCAAAAACAACAGTAGCAGCAGCTGTAATAATGATGATAACAGACACGCCAACGATAACAGTACTAGTCAAAATAATGCACACAGCAGCGCTGGCGAAGAGAATGACTCATCGACTGCTTCAATAACGCCAAGCGCTAAACAATCGCTAGCCTTCACGATTGATCATTTCAACGACAGCAGTTGCGATGCAGCAACACAAGCAGCCAAATATAAAAGTATGATGGAGCGCTTTCAAAATCGACATCGTCGTGGCGCATCCATGTCAAAGCTAGAGCAGGAGAGTGATAATGGTGGCAGTAGCAGCGTAGTCGATAAGGATTTAAGAAGTAATTTACGTAGCGCACGCAATTCACAACGCAGTTTAGCAGATTCCTCAAATGCAGACTCTACAAGTACCTCTGTCGCAGCGACGCCAACTAGCGAGCTGCCTAAAGTAAAGCTGCGAGTGCGGGATCGTAGCACTTCACGTGTACGTGATGCCTCGAAACGACACAGTTGGTCACCGCGTTCGTCTAGCAGTGCAGCGGCGTCAGCGACACAAGAACAAACTGCCGCACGCAAGTCCACAACCGTTAAACCATCCAAGTTACCACCGCCCGCTGCTACAAAAGGTGCAGCAAATTTGATGGCGAATCGCACGCAATTTACGCCACGCTCTACTGCGATGCAATTGGCATTGCAAAAGGTAGATTTTCTCTGTCCAGAGCCGCCATTGGCAGACTTTAAGCAAACTAGCTTAGAAGCGGATGCAGTTAGTGATGCTGGCACCTATACGCTGGACGGTGATAATTATACCGAAGAGCAAAAGGACTACATGAACATTGATCGAAATATGTTGCCCAAGGGAGTTAAGGCTGAACAGCAACGTGCAGCAAGTAATGCAGCTACAAAAGCGCTACGTCCGAAAGATCTTGCGGTAAAACAACAAAATGGCAATCGTGGCAGCAATGTGCTTGAGGTAAGCTGTTACCATGAGACACCATTGCAGGAGAAACCGGCAGCTACATTGAAACAGAAGAAGGTGCATACAATAAACGAATCAAATGATCTCATTTTGGGTGCACATCAAACTGCAGGTGCCTATTTGGAACAAATAAAATCGCGTGTGCTACGCAATATGAGCGGCAGTGTTGCCGCTGTTGCGGTTGAAAGCAAATCGCATCAAACCGGAAAAAGAGTGCTGCGCCGCAAGAGGAACTAGACGATTTGGGCTGTTTTACCAGTGTAACTACTAGCGGCGTACTTGCTAAGCAACGTGCGCTGGATACATATCCAAAATTAACGCGATGTACTAGTCTCTCAACATCACAAATTGATTCGTCCGAATACGTTAGTAATGAGGCCAAGCTTAAGCTTGCAAATAATATGGCAGCTGCCGGTGGTTTTACTGATCGTCAAAAGGCTGAGTATCGTCTGAATGTATTTAGCACATCTGGCGTTACTGGTACTAGTGGCCAGTAAAGATCCTAAGTTTGCAGCAACGCGTCAGCTTATTGCTACGCCACCGGAAACACCTACGAACACTTTGCCGCCGGAACAATTATCCGATACTGCAATGTTGAAAACAGCGCAATCAAAACAGGATTGGATACAGGAATGGGCGCGTAATGCACGTGCGCGTAGCTTGGCTAGTGATACACAAAAGCAGCGACACAGCGCAACGCAGGTAAGTGCAAATAGTTTTTAATTTAAAATGAAATAAAAATATTGTTTTTTGATATTCTCCCAGGAACTAATGACACGCAGTTATACTTGTGCTGAGACTGGCAACAATGCCGATTCGCTAACGGATGATAGCATTTATAGCCAACAACAATATGCAGCTAAGTTGAATAAATCGCTTGCAGAGCGTTATCGTATGCTTGCCGCAGGCGAGTGTGAGTTTGCAAGTGATTCCGCATTGAATGTACATCAGGAGCAGCTTATCTATAAGCCACCAAAAAGTCCCTCCAAAATACCATCACCGCTGCACTCTTTAGGACGTGCGCGTAGCGCTAGTCGTCCACGTGCATCATTGCAGCAAATGTTGCCCGAGGGTGCCGGAGGATGCAGCGCTGAAGATTATCTACAAAAGACTGCGGCCGCCATCAGTAATTTGCAGCAATCGCTTTCACGTAAAAATTCAATAAAATCGCCAACGCACTCAGCATCGCCACGTCATCCGGCTACAGCGGCTGCACATCAGCATCATATGTATACGCCGGATGAATGTAGTCCACAGCACAGTTTGGAGTCCTCGTCTGCTGTCAGTTATCGGCGCTCGCCAATGCATCGACGTAATCTTTCGCACGAGACAAATTACTCGAGCGGTGGACGTAGCGTACGAGATGCGCTCATGACTAGCAGCATTAACGAGGCGCAGCTGCAGCTGTTGACCAGTGGCGAATATCTGTTGAAGCAGATGCGACGACGCAAAAACTCACTCGATACTGAACCGAAGTCACCGGTTAAACAACAACAATACGCCAACAATGGTGCTACAACACGTACGCCACAAGATGATCAAATGCTATCGCCATTGCGCCGCTCCAGTTCGTTCTCCACCGCTAAGCTGATGGCGCAGCAACAGCAGCAAAAAGTACCGCAACGTCAGGCACGTCCACAGTATCAGAATATCTATACACCACCAGCTGCACGTCACCAATATGCATTTGCTGCAGCACAAACAAATGCTGCAGCCAATGCAGCAGCCCAAGCGGCAGCAGCAGCACAGCTAAAAAAATCGGCGAGTAGCAATAATTTTGGACAGGTCTATAGCGATTATGATGATAATTTGCAGTACTATATTAACGATGAAGACGAACTGGGTACTGGCGGTGAATACTATTCAAGTGGCGAAGAGGAGAATGATTTGGAAGATGAATACTATCAACACCAAATGCAGCAGTTACAAGCCCAAGCGGAGGCAGATAACAATGCGCCTGTCTCGAATACACGTCTCAATAAGGTGCTTATGATGCGCATAGAACGTAGTAAACAACGTGTCGCCGGACAGAATAATCCAAATTATGCCAATAGCAATAGCAAACCTAATTCGGCGCCGCCGACAGGTAAAACTGCAAATAATCTTATTGGACATGCCGCGTGTCCAAATACGCCAGAATTACCCCGACGTAATATTAAAAGTGCACCACGTGCTGGTGGCGGTGGCACTAAAGTTGCACGTCAATCTATGCCGCGCGATACAAGTTTAAGTCGTTTGGCTAATCAGGTGCCAAGTTCGTTGGCTTCAGCGAAGAAGCAACTGCTGCAAACTGCTTATGGCGTACAGAATACAAACCAAGCAACGAAATTAAATCAGCGCGTGCAGCCAAAGTATATGGATATCTCTAAGTATAAATCAACGAATTCAAATAATTTTCTACGTAAAAACGATGCGAAAAGTACACTGAAGCCTAGCGCTGGACCCACGGAACATATGAAGCGCAGTCCTAGCGCTTCGTCTATGGGTCTAAGTCGTGCTGATCCGACGCGTATGAGTAATCGTAGTGTACGTTCAGTGCATTCGGTTATGAATTCGAGCACAAATTCGTTGGGTTCACAAACAGCGCGTGCAACGTCTGCTGTGCGTAGAGATGCTTCAGGTTAGTAGAGTTAATTTTAAGTAGCTGTTCGCCTTAAAATAATTTTAATTTTTTTTTTTAGTTAACAAACAAAAGGAAGCTGAGATGGCTATGTGGAAGCGACGCTCAAAATATGATCCAATGAAAGCTGCCGCTGATGATCGACGCAAAAAAGAAGAAGCTAAACGCTTGGCGCAGTTTAATAAGCAGCAGCTGGCTGATGCTAATGAAGTGCCTTTTGAGAGGTAAGTTTTTAAAGAGTCTAAAAGTTTAGGTTTTAGTTTAGAGTTTATATTTTTTGTTTAGTTTTAAAAATAGGTTTCATCATGTGTTATTATATATAAAAATAGTCGTTTCCAAATTATTTTAAGTCTTAATTTTTTTATTAGGTCAAAGACGATTATTTTATATAGATATTCGTTCTAAAAGAAAATTTGAATCATATGCAAGAAATTTTTCTACTCGTGTTTTTTTAAACTTTATTATTCAAAAGCAAGAAATGGCAACAAATGAATACAATTTTTGTACTATACTATTAAAGAAATCAAGTTTTTTCCAAGCCAATCTCAACAATTGGATCTCTAGTAGTAAGCATAGTACACACATGTGTACATTCATTGTACTACAAGAGTATACTCATAAGTCTTCATGAGTACACTCATTAAGGCATTTCATGTCTCATTAAACATTTTTGCAAACCTTTACAGAAATAGACTTTATGACATTATGGAGACTATGGAATTATATTTAATGGATACGTACTGAATTTTTAATAAGCATTTATGTATATTTTCTATATGGAATGGAACACACACAAAAACAAACCAAAAAACAAAAAAAAAAAAAAAAAAAAAAAAAAAAAAAGGAAATAAAATGAAGTAAATATGAGTTGTATGTAAACATTAATAATTTCGCCTTATTTCGAAGTAATAAAGTTGTTTCCTTTTTGTAGAGCTATGAGTGTCTTTAATAAAAATTCCATTTTTAAATCTATAGACAAGGCTAGCTACTGCTATACTATCGTCTATACTTAGCTGATCTAATTTGAATTTTTAAAAACGACTGATCAACGATTGCATTAATGATGGTTTTACTGTTTTCGATAACTCGATACAGTACACTATTATCGAGTTATCGATTTTTTAGACGTTTTTGAAATAAAATCAAGATCCGTTCTATTAATTCTGACAACGAATCAAGTTTCACATATAACTTGTTCGTTTTTGTTTGTCTTGAACCTTTCGAAAACGTACAGTTAAAGCTTTTTGTTTTAGCATTTTCTAGCATCTTTTTATAAGTAAATGTATGTATTATACTCTACGATTATTGCATATATACTATCTCTACAGATTTTTTTTCCTTTCATATACTTAAATATTTTATTTTGTTAATTTTTTTTATTCATTATTTTTCTATAAGCTTAAGGTTTTGGGTATATTCAAGGCTAGAGGTAAAGGTGCGTGCCGGTTTCTAGTACATTATTTTCGCTATAATATTTAAATTTAAATATATATTTCTTACTCATTATACAAATAGAGAAGTAATTTTAATATAAATTCAAATTTATTGGCGGGCTTTACTATCAAAATTTTAATTTTACAATACACAAACTATATATATAGTTAAGTAGTTATAAAGCTAAAATTATAATTTTATTGTTATTTTTTATTTTAAACATTTTTTACTATAATTTTGCTAATATTTTTTTTAATTTATTTTATTTTTCTACACCCAACGAAAAAAAAATAATAATAATTACAACAAAACACAAAAAACACCACCAATTAAAAAAAACTACACATGTAATCCTAGACCATCACGTTCTCACTATCGTCGTGGACACGAATTTTGACCGGAAATAATGGGGTTGCTTGAGACTGATCTTTAAAACTAAAAAGATTATAGTACTACAAACAACCAAAAAAAAATAATAAAATATATAAAAATCACTACACTACTATAAATTAATTATAACAAAAAATAATTACTAAAAAATAATAATGGTGTGCGTGAAAAAAAATGCGTTGAACTAGTGTGATATTTAAACTATTCCTTAAAAAAAATTAAGATTTTACCGATAAAAAAAACGATAATTCGAATCAATAAAAACATAAATCGATCTTTTGAAAAGAAATCGAAATCGAAAACATCGAAATAACGATAATAAAAAAAGTGCAGCATACTTTCAGGCAAGCGCATTTAAACATTAAATTTTACTGCTGCGCAACGATTTTAAAAATGTAATTACCCAAAAATCTTTTATATCATCTAATTTTCTTTTTAGATGATTTTTTATTATATAAATATTTTAAAATAATGCATCTAGTTTTGTACAGTGTTCTTGTTATTGTTATTGAAAATTCTGTTTCTATAAATTGTGTTTGTCACGCGCTCAATTTGTCTTAGCGTCAGATTTGTTCTCAGCTACCATTGCTGCTTATACTTAGCAATTTGTATTGTATTTATAAAACAAAAAAATTATTCAAACTATCATGCTCTCACCTATTCATTAGCGATATACAAATAGCATGTTTGCGATCTTGTGTATGGCTTATTTAGGGGTAGAAGCATCTTCAGAATTGTATTTTGTTCAAATGTATTTTGAGTGTATAGGCAGATTTTTTTTTTTTAATAATATTGAGTCTGTTGTGCGAAAAATATCAACAAAAAAAATGTCTTCGACTTTTTCTGAAGCCACTTTCAGAATTTATTTCCTGAAGCTACTTTTATGACACTTCCAGAAGTCACTTCAAGAACTCGCTCTAAAAAGTCACTTCAGAACTCACTTCCAGAGTCACCTTCAAATTTCACTTTTAAAAGCTGTTTCCAGAATTCATATACAGAATTCGCTTACAAGAACACTTTCAGAAGCACTTTAAGAACTCGCTTCCAGAATTTTCTTCCATAATTCGTTTCTGCGCCACTTCTAGCAGCCAATTCCACGGCTTTTGCAAATTTTAACAACAACTCGACATTTTGGTATAAATTGATATGGGGACTATATGTACTAGTTATTCAAAAATTGCCAAAATCTTCTTTTTTTTTTAAGACTTGATCTCATTTTGTTAAAATTGAGACGTGATACAAAAAGAGTGTTCTGAAGAATTTTAATTTTAAAATTTGGTGTCTCTATCCTTTATTGTTTTCAAAATAATCATTTGGTTACATACTGCAGACAGACGTCAACTCAACTTGCTAAGCTATTCAAGCGTAAATACTCTTCAACATCTTATTAGAAAAAACATTTTTCACACAACATCAGATTCAATGGGAAGAAAAATAGTAATAAATTCAAAATGTAACGCAAGCATTCCAAGCGCAACGCAAAAAATCGATTGATCTCATCAGCTATCAAAATAATATAATCGTATCATCGCATAAATAAATAATTCACACCCAACGCCAACATATATAACAAAACACTTTGTAAGTTTGTATTTTATACACTCAAAAGATTAAAATTAAAGCCAAGTAGTTAATATTTAATATTTATTAATAATTTCAAATGCAATTGCAAAAGTTACTGACCGTAAAAAAATACATAGTACAATTGTATAAATGTTTGTCTTGTTATGGTTATGCTGCGATTGAACGGAAAGTAATACTAACACAAATAATAATAATTAACACTAAAATGCCATTAAAAAAAAAAAAATACATAAACAAATAATAAAACCAAAGGGACGGTTCAGTAATGGGTGTTCTTTTTTTTTTGTGGTAATCTATTCTGAATTTAAAAATTAATAAAAATATTCTGAAAACGCTATCTTGATAATTTTGAATACCACAAGAAAAACCAAAACACCCTGTAGTTAGTAACAACTCATCAAGATTATGACTCACCTACGTTCACTCACTCACTCACTTTATATTTAAATTTATATTTAATCAAGCGCTTTCTTGTTAGTTTATTTATTTTTTTTTGTTTGTTCGTTTGTATTTATTTATTTTTTTTTTTTTTGTATATTTTATATTAACAATTTTTTGCTTTTTGCTGGCTTATTATAGAAACTTACTCCTAACTCTAGAGACAGCAAATATAAATATAAAACGCAGCATATTTGTTTGCATTTCAAATTGATTTATTTACACAAAAAAAAAAAGTTTAGAAAAAAAAAACAAGCAATTGAAATCAAGTAAAAAAAAAAAAAACTAAAAACAAATAAACTAAACAAATATTAAATTACTAAAATTAAATATTTTTTTTCTATTTTTCTTCTTAAAAAAAATACTCCAAATAATATTTTATAGTGCGGTGCGCCCAATGAACAATACAACAATTACAACAACAAATTACAGTCCAAGAAATTCCATGGAAGAAACCGAAGCACCATGGATGCTTGGTGAATCTTCGGAATATGGTGAACATGAAGATGAAGAAGTAGATCCAGAAGCAGACGAAGAAGAAGAAGAAGGAGTATATGAATTAGAAACTGAACAATTAAATATCGAAGAAGAAGGAGAAGGAGAAGTAGAAGAAGTGACAGCATATAGCAGCGATGCTGAACAATTGGATGATGTTTTTATCGAACAGAATCTACAAAAACAAAAAGTGGGCCAGGAATAGTTTTATAAATAATAAAAAAAAATATAAAAATAATGAAAGTGATACATTTATATATTTACTATAAATATAATATTATTATTATAATAATTAATTAAAATTTAATGAACTAAATAATTAGCGTTGTATACTGCAAGTAAATACACTACATGAATATAAAAAAAAAAAAAAAAAAAATATATATATGATTATTAATAACAGTAGAGTAGGATTTTTTTTTATATTGTATTAAAACGCATTGAAGCCTCCCAAAAAATGTGTAGCTTTCATTTTTTTATGCTGCTCTTTATAATTGAACGCAAGTGAATTGACTGTTTTTATGCGTAGTGTAGTATTTTTAAAAATATATATGCAATGCCTAAAAGTAGGCAATGCTGCAGGCTGCATAAAATATAATTCTGTCTGCTTAAATTTTAATACTTCAAGACGTAATATTTGACTGACCTTCACTTCTCCCTCACTCTATACGGTGTTTTAAGCACATCCAAAATTTTTTAATAAAATTGTTGGTTGAGATTTTACATAGCCATTTAAAAAAAAAAAAATGGTGTACCGGTCGGGGTAACCGTGTTTATCTTATCTTTCTGGACTATGTTCATCCCATTACATAACGTTTTTGCACAATTTAGCTAGTTTGTGGTAGAAATTTATAGGGACTACCACTTAAAAAGGTATAATTCAAATTTGGTGCTGCTATTTCTTATAATTTCTGAGATCGGTTGACTGATATAGAGCTTCTTTACACTTCGAAAATTTTTTAACGATTTTTCTTATTCTTATTAATTTTATATTTTAAAATGTAGTATAATTATTTTATGATCGCATATTTGAAGTGCTGTAGCTTTTTGGGCACTAAGCCCAAAATTGTACTGTTTCGATCACTTCAAACAATTTTCAAATATGTTTCCTAGATGCAATTTTTAATTTTAATGAATTAAGTTGCAGAGATTTTCACAAAACCGTCTTACATAATTTATAAAACTAAAAATGAAAACCGTCTTAATTAAAAAATTTTAAATATAACTTTTGTGCTGTACTGTACTATTTTAATACGTTTTTTTAAAAAAATGCTTTTATATGAAATATTTAAAAAAAAATTAAAAATAGTAATAATCAAATTAAATATATTAAAAAATATAAACAGCAAATTTATAAAAAATCAATAAGCTTTATAAATATTAAATAAATTAACTATAAATATAAAAATGATAAATACTTTTGACTTTAGTAATAAATAAAATTAAGAATTGAATGATTAAAAAATTTGGAATAAAATGTGAATATGCGATTTAGAATTTTAGACTTGTAAGAACTGAAGAAAGAGAAATATTTGTGTGAGAATAAAAATATAAATAAAAAAATAGAAAAACAAAAATTGTGAAAATTAGAAAAAGGGCAATTTTGAAAATTTTTTTTCAAAGTTTTTTATTGTATTTTTCTAACGCGAACGAAAACGGACGGAAATGGCGAAATGTAAATGAAATAATTGATTAGTTTGGAAGAAATAAACTATTAAATTAATGTAAACAACAAATTAACAAATTACTTTAATTAAATACAATAACAAAAGCATATTGAGAAAACAAATAAACTTCGGTAGTATCGATGCTTTAATGCTCTTCACATTAATATGGAATTAGGTGCGGACATACGGACAAGTTGGCTTAAGTGCTATGTTTAGACAAAAATTTAATCTTTTTATTAATTTTTAAAATTTTTGATATAGTTTTGGACAGAATTAAAGACAGACAGACAGACGAATATGGCTGAAAATACTACGTCTTGTGTGAAAGAACATTAAAAATATAACAAAAATTTAGTTCTAAGCAGTTGAAAAGCTTTTTATTAAATTAAATTTTTATAATAATTAATTTAATATAATAAAAAATAAAAACTTAATGCCATGAATGAATTGAATTGTTAATTTTTGTAAAATCTTTTCTGGGCTTTGTTTTGTTTAAAATTGTTTTAACTAAATTAATTCTTTATTAAAATTTTAAATTTATAAAATTTAAACTCAAATATAAAGCTAGATTTTTACTACAATTGCGTTAGCTTTAAATAATCGATTAAAATTGCTCATTCAAGTTATCGAAAGCAATGTCGCTTTCGATAACGCTTACTAAATATGCGCCGCTTTCGATAATTTTATTTTTAAAATAATTTTAGCTATTTAACTTAAATCTTAAAGCAACTGTAGTGAAAATGTAGCTTATGTATGTCGTTATAAATTTATTAAAATTGTTATATTACTTTATAATTTTTTTAAGTAAAACTTGGAAGCGTTAGATACTTTTATAATTAGTTTTAAGCCATTTATAGTGTTTATTTTATAATTAAAGCCTAAAAGCAACAAGCGATATTGTAATTAAATATAAATAAAATATGTGAAAATTATGTTAAATACAATTTTTTTACATTGAATTTTTCGTGACGGATTTTGGTATATTCGCTAATAGAACTCTAAATTGATTTTATTTTTATTCAGAAACCATCTTGGTTTGATCCAGTTCAAATTTATACGCCAGATAATATTAAATATCGGTTTCAATAAAGATGACAGTGAAAAATGAAGCATATGGAGAAAAGAGCTTAAAAGGAGCAAAAGATAGTTATAAAATCAAAAGTCAGCAACTTAAGTTATATAAGAATGTTATGTAAAACTATGGATTTCGTACGATTGCTTTTGAAAAAATCTGATTAAAGTTTATCTGAAATGTTTTTAACGCATTAAAGGAGGCATCGGAGATCACATAAAGAATACATAGTACACATATATTATTGATCAGCTCGATGAAACGAATCAATTTAGCCATATCCGTCTTCCTGTTGCAATGCGTTTTAATCGCAAAGTTTTAAAAATAATTGATATTGCCAGAACCTAGCAGATACGCCGATTTTTAGGCATAACTCCCATACAAATCTACTACTCATTCTTGAGTTTTTGTTTGAAAAACTTTGGTAAAGCACTAAAAATTTCATTCTATGTATGCACTACAGATATGAAACGGATCGGGCCTTTGTAACATTTGGTCTCCATATAAAATTCCACTCCCAAAAAAGTTTTGCCAAGTCGGAAATCAAGATTGACTCTGATTTTCTCGACCCTGTTCTTTTCAAAGAAGGTTTAAGCTTCAATTCAAGCCTTATTCTATGAGATAAGCCTAGTCCGATTTTTGAATCATTTTCCGTATTGACTAGTGTTATTAATCATTTTTATTCAATAATAAATCGGCGAGTTTTTAAATTGAATATAGTTGATTTGATTGTTTAAATTACTTTAGTACAATATATTAGCTGTCCTTTTTTACGAAAATCAAAACTAGTGATGGACTTTTTACGATTATTTTTTAAATAACTCATTAATTAAAAGTGAATTTTGGTTACGATTAAATTGTTATTGAAAAGAAAATCACCGATTATTGATCAGTTTTAAATAATTTGTCATATAATTGAATAATTTATTAAGGTTTATTAAGCTCAAGACGAAATCTGCACCAGTTCAGATAGAAAAAAAGTCCGAATTTGCACTAAAACAGTTCAAATAAGTAATAAGTAAAACACCACAGGAGCTCTTTACCCCACCGCCTGACAAACATCAGAACGGCTAAGAGCAAAAGAATTAATTCCTTACCAAAATCTAACATCAAAACGGTAGCTGAACTAATTGCATATCGAAATGCAGGTGTACCTCCTTTTATGCTTCTCTTCTTCTTATATGCTTAATTATCTTTATTTAAACGTCCCGTCCTTCCATGCACTATCACACTTTCATTTTGATAAGACCTCATAAAATATATAAATTTATTATTTAAAAAAAAAAAGAAAAAAAAAACAAAAACAACAAAGATAAACTAATCCCATAAAATAGCCAAAGTGTCAAGATAAACATGCGTGAAAAGGGAAAAAACAACCCAAAAAAAGAACAATTCCAAAGGAACTACCTGCCACAGGGACTACCTGCTGAGTGTGCGCCTAATGAAGATTACTGAAGACAGACAGACTGGACAGCCAGAAACAAACAAACACAAACAGGCAGACTGATGACAGACAGACCAAGAAAGACGGAAGAATTGAATGGTGCGACTGGTCTTAACAGAAAAAAAAATAATAAAATCTATAATTAAATTGCAATTATGTGGCAAACAATGAACAAATCTTCGGGAGATTCGGGAAAAAGTTAATTACGCGACAAAAGAAAATATTTTTATACAGTGTAAAAGGGATATTCAGTTGCGAAAGTTGCAACGCATTAAGGAAAAGGCCCCAAAAGTAATATATATTGATCAGCCGAGCGTCGATTAGCCAGTCCGTCGTCGTCCGCGCCGCGTCCGTCTGTCGTCTGTCCGTCTGTCTGTCCGTCTGTCTGTTGCGATGGCACGAAAGTTTAAAGAATGACCGAAATGAAACTAAGCTTTTGTGCTTCAGTTAATTTGTATACCAGAACCAAGGTGCCACGCCCATTTTAGAAAGCCCCCATACAAACTACCACTTTTTCGACTTTGAATGAAAAAGTTATTATTTAGAATGCTTACACAATATGGGGTAAAAAACTAATGGCATCCAATATCAAAGGAATGTGCCACGCCCATTTTCAGATATAGCCCCAACAAACTTACCACTTTTTCGACTTTTGTATGAAAATAGTTATTATTTATGAATGCTTTACTACAATATGTAAAAATACTTCTAATGGCATCCAATATCAAAAGAATGTTGCCACGCCCATTTTCAGATATAGCCCCCATACAAACTTACCACTTTTACGATTTTTTTATGAAAATACGTATTATTTATGATATATTTTATGCAAATTGGGTAAGAACACTTTTAAGTCATCCAATGTCATATCTAAGGCGCCACGCCCATTTTTTATGCATAGCCTCCATACAAACTTACCGCCCATTTTCGAGTTTTTATATGAAAACATTTATTATTTCTGAATGAATTCAATTAAATTTGGTTAAATCAATTCCAATGTCCACCTAACTGAACACTTTGATATGGTAAGGATCGGGCAAATATAACATAAAGCCTCCATACAAATTTGACCAAATTCATCGTGAATTTTAATCTAAGCACCTGGAACATATAAACTATTAAAAGTGTTGTGTAACGGGTATTTCAGCTTCGGTTCCACCGAAGTTAACGTTTTTCTTGTTATTTTTTTTTTTCGTTGGATTTACGCGAACATTCGCATTTTGAAAAGATTGATTGATATATTCAGACAGACGGACCTCTGTCTGATGACAGTGAAATTCATTTATGGTCTGTGTGAAATATATCAATCGTCTCTGGGTGACGACATTAACGACTTCTGGTTTTCTTGGCTTGCTTTTCTTTCCAGAGTCTTGTCCGGTATTTTCAGTATTTATTTCGCGTAAATTTTGCAAACATTTTTGGGCAAATTTGATCGCCAGTTGTCTGCCAGTTGGTCGCCCGACTTCCGGGTTTTTAATCCGTTGTTGATGTATTTTCCAATTTGTTTTGGTTTTTCGTTTTTAATTGCTTTTAAGATTTTTCTTTTCGATATCTTGTCTTGTAATTAGTTTTTGCATTAAACTAATTGATCTATAATTTTGTACCAAGTAATGCTCATTTAATGATATTTTAAGTTGATAATTTTTGGAATTTGAGTTTGTATTTAGGGAAAATGGCTAATTATTTAGTAAAATTTTGCGGGCAGATGAAGAAATTAATGGTGGCAGTTGGATAAATTTATAACGACAGACGGATAAATGAAAGAAAAATTTCGGACATACGGACCAATGGACATGTAGCTATGATCAAATTACCATACATATATAGGGTGACAGACAGACAAATTTTAAACGGACAAACGGACAAATTGATCTGGACTGGATATACGGACATTGACAGGGGTGTCAGGGAAATCTCTAGTAAATCTGCCTTCGGTTGGTTTGTAAATCTCTAAAATAAAATCTCGGTGTCACAGAACTTCGAAAGATTTAATTGTTCGAAGACAGTATTGCCAATATTTGTAAAACCTACAAAAGTTTAATTTTTAATTTATTTGTTAAACGAGAAATAAATTAATCTCGAATTTGTGATCGAACTTTTTAAAATAACCAAAGAAAACTTACTCCACTAACTGCCATGACAATTTTAAGATAATTTAAGACAACAATACCCGTCAAGTGATAGACATTACCTTATTTCTTTAAATATTTTAATCAGATTTATACTCTTGAAAGTCTACTTTAACAGTCATGTATTCTTCAATTTCTTCTTCTTCCTCTTGCTGGATGTTCGGTAAATTGTTCAAATGTGGCTGAGTCATTGGTCTCTTCATTAAAATCACAGGAATCTTTCCTCTATTGTACTCTACTGGACATTTAAACAAGACTGACCTTGGCAATTGGTACACACTGAAGAACACAGAAACCCGACTTTTTCTACAGCCACATTTGGCACTACAACTTTTTTTGCAATTGAAAAAAATAGTGTTGAGGAGATTTTCTGGAGCAGGTGGGTGTATAGTTTGAACCTCAGTTTTGACTGATTAAAAGCTATAAAATAGCACAAATAACCTAAATGGCAGACGCTTGTAATGAGTAACGGTAAAAAAGCGGCCGAATACACTACCTCACAGATGGCGTGGAAATGTGTGCATATCATGTATAATGTGACTCTTAGAATCAAAATATCTCAGGAATGGTAACTCTTAGGAAAAAAATATGAAGTCCATTTTGGAAAATTTTAAAACCTACAACTTTGTTTGAGGTTTTTTTTTTTTAAAAACTTAACGTTTTCGAGAAAAATTGTAATATTTTCATCTTTAAATTTTAACCTTCGACCGCGAATAACTTTTGTAGCACACATAGGATCGATGGGGATTTTTAACACTTTATTTATCTCGGGATTTTTTGTTATTTGATCACAATTTTTATGTCTAAATTGACCGGACTTAATTATTTATTTTACAAAAATTAATCTTCTTAGAATTCTTTTTTGTTCGGTTGGTTTTGCTCAAGAATTTTCTTGCAATAAAATTTACTAAAGATTTGGTAAATTAATGATTAAACAATTATACCAATGTACTTTTGAATTGTAATGATGCAGTTTATTCAGAAAAAGAATAAAGTTTCTGCTAATATAACTTAAATCATTAAAACATATTGTTTTAATGGTGTATTTTACTAAAATTCTATCAAATCTCTAACAAAACCTTGAGAGATTGGAAAGCAACTCAAAGAGATTTGTATGACACCTTAAAATCTCTTTTGGTGGGAATTGGGTGGTAGAGATTTCCCTGACACCCCTGATAATGAAATTTGAGCGCGAACAATACGGAACTGCCATAAGCTTTTACGTATTTTATCATTTTTCTTACGTAATTAATCGTACGATTCTTGGGCATTTTTAGTACATTTTTAATTGCCCGCAGCAGCTCTATTTTTGTCAAGGCAAAAGTTAACAAAATTATAAAAAATAAAAAGAAAGAATGTCTCTGAAATGCATATAAATGAAATTAAAATTATAATAAATGTAAAATTGTTTGAAAAGTTTTCGAGTGTTTGCAGCTGCACATCTTTGTCAACTTGCTGCTTTTTAAAATTAAAACAAAGTCATGTAAAAACTTCAATTAATGCAAAATAAATATAAAAAAATTATTCCAATTGCAATAGTTGTGTTTTTCTTTTAAATTATTAAGAGTTTTTTACGTCGCATTGTTTTTACTTTGCATTTACTTGCCGACAGCACCGTTTTTTTACGTCGTACGTAAACATTTATAACTGTGGGATTGTGAGTGCAACGTAAGAATCCTGTACGTATAGCTTTAATCCATATGCATGTATGTATGTATGTAAGTTGGTAAGTTTATTTAAGTTTTTTATACACACAGTGTGAACGTGTTTTATAATTTTGTCAAAAAGTTTGTAACGCACTAAAGAAGACATCGTAGATCCCATAAAGTATTCTTGATCAGCTCGACGAGACGAATCGATCTAGCTATGTTCTTCTGTCTGTCCGTCCGTCTGTATTTATGCGTTTCATTCGTTTAGTTTTAAAGATGTTGACCTGAAATTCAAAACTTAAGCTTTTCTTAGTCCTAGGCAGTTCAAGTGTTAAAAAAGTGTAACGCCCATTTTCAGGTATAACCCATACAAAGTTAACGTTTTTTCCTTTTTTTGTATGAAAATTGCTATTATTTATGAATGTATTCACTCCAAATTGGGTAAAAACAAGTCTAATATCATCCACTGTCAAGATTAAAGTGTCAAGCCCATTTTTAGGTTTTGGCCACATGTGAACTTTCCGCCCATTTCCTATTTTTTGTGTGAAAATTTTAACTATTTATGATTGTATTCAATCCAAAGAGGGTAAAAACACTTCTTATGTCATTTTATGTATACTCTACTGATTTAATAAGTATCAGCACACCATAACATATATAGTCCCCATACAAAGTCACCACCTATTTTCAAATTTTTTTTAAGAAAATGTTTATTATTCTGTCCTTTGGTTAAAATTTGACCCCATTATTGTGTTCCAAACTTTGGTTTTATCAGGACTGTTGACTCCAAGCCATCCCTTCTTCAAACTTTATCTAAGCCACTAATAATCATAAATAAACTAAACCAAGATGTGGCGGGTATTTGAGCTTCGGTCCCACCGAACTTAACGTTTTTCCTTGTTTTATGTTAACATTTGACACATATGCTTCTTATATGAACCCTAGCATGATGTCTAAAGCAGGGCTTGTACGATACATCGTTGACCCTTTTACACAACCCTTTTACAAATAATATCTAAGCCACTGATGATCATATATAAGCTATTAAAATTTTCGTGTAGCGAGTATTAAATATTTGGTCCTACCAAAATAACGTTTTCCTTGTTTTTATTTTATTTTAAATTTTTGAAACAATTTTTAATGCAAATAATGCGATCTTGTTGCTATTAATAGATCAACTACTAAAAAGGTAAGATCATTCCGGGGAATTAAAAGTTAAAGAAATATAATTGGTTATATGCATATGTTTTCTGTACCCTTTTCACAACAGTATTAGCTTTCTTATTGCATGAAAAATTCTCAAATATGAGAGTTTGTTTGTTGAATTACATTATAGCAGACATTAAAAACTGTTCAACGTATGGGAAAAAGACGTCCAATTTTTAAAAAAAAAAAAAGTTTTACAATTCTTCCCAAATTTTTATTGTGAATTCTACTATATTTAGGCTTAGACTTACTTAGACTTATCATTTTGTCGTTCCGAAGTTGTTTGAAAAGATAATAACTGGTCAGTTGCAATATTTTTTAAAGACAATCGTTAATCTTCACCAACATGGGTTCGTGGAACGCAAGTCTATAGGCACAACCAGACAGAACTTTTTTACACAGTAAGGCCTTCGATAGTGATGTCGTATTAATTTTTTCTTTAAACTAAGATCTTAAGGTTTTCGTCCCCTATTTGTCAATTGATTGCAATCCTACCTTACTATATTAGGTAGAACTCAAAGAGTGTTGTTTACTAATTTCTTGTCTTAATTTAAATGTTTTCAAATGCAAATGTATGACCTCTCATGGGACTGTAGAGAATTGAATTTTTGGGATTTGGGTATTCTTAAGCTTTGATGCAAGAGATGCTCTTGATCTTGATCTTGAAATTTACATAATGTTTAAAACCCACATGATGCTGTTCATCAAAATTGTATTGAATCAGTATAAAATCATTTTCTTCTTTTTGCTCTTAGAAACCAGTAAAGTCATAAAACATGACTGTGAGTAGAGGCACAGTCGGTCAACCTAGAGGCCTAACAAAAATCTTCCTTCAGGTCTATGTGGGCGTATTCTTTTTATATGTGAAGGGTATATTCAGTTTGTCGGAAAGTTTGTAACGCATTGAAGGAGACGTCGCAGACCTCATAAAGTATATATATTCTATATCAGCTCGATGAGACGAATCGATTTAGCCATGTCCGTCTGTCTGTTTATTTCTATGCAATTTTTTGCGATGAAGAGTATTATAGATATTACGCCGAAATTTGGAACTTAAGCTTTTCTCGGCAATGAGTACTTTGTATGTTAAAACCAAGTTGCCACGCCTATTTTTAGGTGTAGCCCCCATACAAACTTACCGAAAATTTTCAACTTTTTGTATAAAAATAGGTATTATTTATGAAATATTTTTTTTTTTTAAAACATGTATTCACTCCAAATTGGGTAAAAACTCTTCTTATATCATAAAAAGAATCTTAGGTATAGCTCCCATACAAATTTACCGCCCATTTTTCAATTTTTGAATAAAAATGGGTATTATTTATGAATTTATTTACTTGAAATTTGGTAAAAACACTTCCTATATCATCCAATTGCAATAGCCCCCATACAAACGATTATTTTTGATTATGTAAAATATGTAAAATATTTGTAAAGATAAAAAAAGAGGTGAGTGCAGTTAGATAGAAATATTTAAAAAATATTTTCTTTTGTTGTAAATTGTTGTAAATTATTTTAAACTATTATGTTGAAATATTGTAAAACAAAGCGTTACTAAAATAAAACAAAAACTCAGTAATCAAATGTTCATTTCAGTTTATTACCAGATAAAAATGGCTAAAGTAATACTTTAATTCTTTTTACTCCACGCATTAATTATTTTGCCACCGGCTATAGGATTCCAGCATCATCTCAAGCAACCTAATGGAACAATAGCGCGAGTGAAACCAATTGCGAATGTTTTGATCCACTATCGATTAACATTGCTCTAGGATTACTTTATTTGGGCGCTGAAAATCAAATCGCTCGAGAAATACGTAATGCGCTGCAATTGAAAAAATCCATTGAACTAAAAGATGCAAGAGATTTTATTGAACTAATTTCAGTTATTAACAATTTAAATAACAATAAAAAATATATCATTTTAAAAATGGCAAATCAATTTTTTGTAGAATACGTACAAGTCTCCAGCTAGGTACAAAATTTTACAAAATTTTCGAAAAAAATTTAGCAAAAATTTAGATTTCAAGCGCTAAACACACACATGGAAGGAGAAACAGCAAATAACATTTACTACAACCAAATGAAATAAATAAAAACACCATGGTGTTCTTGATTTTGGGATTTCTCAATAACATTATTAACTAGGGCTGCTAAATTTATTATAACGGAAAAAAGTTAGTTGACTTTAAAGTTAAAGTAAAAAATAACTAAAGTCAATTTCAACTTATTTTTAGTTTTTTACCACACATACTAAGTAGGGTATTATCAGTTTGTCGGAAAGTTTGTAACGCATTAAAGAAGGCAACTGACCTCCAATAAAATATATATATTTTTGATCAGTTTGACGAAACGAGTCGATTAAGCTATGTCCGTCTGTCTGGGTTTTATTCGGAAAGTTTTGAAGATATTGTACACCAAGCTGTGTGTCAGAACCAAGGTGCCACGCCCATTTTTAAATAACATATAATCCTCATACTAACTTACAATTTTCTTCGATTTTTTACATGAAAATAGTTATTATTTTTGAATGTTTGTACTACAAAATGGGTAAAAACACTTCTTAAGGCATTCAATATCAAAAGCAAGGTATACGCCTGTGGGCCAAAAGTAAGTATAATTTTCAATTTAAACTTCGCGGGCTTAACATTTCGGGCTAGTTCTTTTTTCTTGAGTTGACAGGACTGTTAATTACACCTGGACCAAATTTCATGTCAATGCCATTATCAGTAATATATTTACGTTTGTGTTTACCAAACGACCAAGAGTGCATTTTTTTCGATTTTTTGAAATGTCTGATTTATTTAAGCAGAGAAGTGTCATAAAATTTTGCTGAAAAAAATGGAATAAAAATGTTGAAGAAGGCTTACGGAGACCGAGCATCTACCAAAATTAACAAGAAGACGAAGAGCGCCCTGGTCGACCATCGACCTCAACGGACGATGCTCACACCCAAAAAGTAAAAGAATTAGTGCTTGCACACCGTCGATTAACTATGAGAGACATTGCTGATGAAATTGGCGCATAGAAAGGATCAATTAATACCATTTTGAAAGATGTTTTGGGCCTCAAACGTGTCAAGTCTCGATTGGTACCAAAAATGGTGAATTTTCTTGAAAAACAGCGTCGATTCTTCGTAACTTTTTCTCCAAAAATCCAACCAAAATCGTTCCGCAACC